>CABHPP010128074.1:0-39906 GCA_902168425.1 Peromyscus attwateri
GATCTGCTTCAAGATGAGCTTTCAGTTATTTTTAACTTTAAACAATCTTACCTTTGATTCCTCTTTTAGGGTCATTTCAAATGTCCCCTTTGGACATCTCCTGTGTTTGGCAGTGTTCTAGGCAGTGGGGAGCTGAGTAGAAGTCTCACACACAGCAGGCACAGCAGCTCTGTCCTGATAGACTCGGGGAGGCACACAGTAAATAGAAACATGCAAAGTGTGTGTCAGCTAAGTGTCGGGGAAATGAAGCAGGCAGGATGGGGGGCGTGGCAGTATGTGTTTGGGTGTGGGACGGGCAGGTGGCTACTTCAGTCTAGAGAAGACCACATTGCCCTTTGGCCATGTTCGTCTGGAGAGGCCCTCACCTGAGTGCTCTTACCTACTGACCCATCCGTCCAGCCCCTCACTGGTGTTCTTGAGGAAACCTGTTTTAATGGCACCGAGGAAAGATGATCAGTGATGAAGTTTAGGACAAAATGGGTAGAAAATGTATGGACAGTATGTGGATTGCCTCCTGAGGAGTGTTGTGCGAGGAGACCCGAGAGGGGTGGGGATGGGGAAGGGCACAGAAGACCATCCTGGGGAATCTTCCTCAGTCACTCCACCTTTGTTTTTATTTTTTTAAAGTGGTCAATTAGTCTCTCTGTCTCCCTCTCCCTTTGTCCACCTCTGTCCCCCTCCATCCCCCTCTGTCCCTACCCCTTCCCCGTGTGTGTGTGTGTGTGTGTGTGTGTGTGTGTGTGTGTGTGTGACGTATATGAATAAGCATGCCTTGGTATATGTGTAGAGATCAGAGTACACTTTGTGGAGTTGGCTCTCTCCAGGGATTGAACTCAGGTCATCAGGCTTGTACCGCAAGCCCCTTTACCTGGTAGCCATCTTGTTGGCCTTCTCCACTGTAGATGGAAATTTCTCCGGTCCTGCCTTCCCCAGGAGTCTGGACTAATCTCTCCCACCCACAGTCCCACAGCCACTTATAAAATAATCACTCAGAGGCTTATATTAATAACAAACTGTTTGGCCTATGGCTCAAGCTTCTCGCTAACTAGCTCTTATAACTTAACTCAACCCATTTCTATTAATCTGTGTATCACCACGCGTTCTGTGGCTTTACCTGTTGCTCCTTGACCTCGGCTGGCGTCTCTCTCGACCCCGCCCTTCTCTCACCATCTCTTTTGGATTTTCCTGCCTGGCTCCATCCTGCCCTGCCATAGGCCAACACAGCTTTATTTATTAACCAGTGAGAGCCATACATATTAACAGCCTACAGAAAGACATCCCACAGCTCTCCACCATACTTTTTGAGACATTGTCTCTTACGGAAGCTCACTGATTCTCTAGATTGACTGGCCAGTGAGTTCCTGAGATCTACCTGTCTTCTTCCTCCCCAAACTACTGGAATCACAGACACAGCCACACGCCTGGTTTTTACATGGGTGTTGGGCATCTGAACTCAGGTCCTAATGCTTGAATGACAAGTACTTTGCCTCCTGAGCCACATCCCAAGTAACCTCCAATGTTTTAATTACTTCAAAAGATGTAAGGTATTGGGATGGGGACATAGTTCAGTGATAGAGCACTTGCCTGGCATGAGTTAGGTGCTGGGTTCCAACACCAGCATTTTTTTTAATTAAAGTTTTTAATTTATTTTACATACCAACCACAGTTTCGCCTCCCTCCTCTCCTCCCATTCCCTCCCCGATCTCCTTTCTACCCCCCATCTCCTTTCAACCCCCCTCATCCATTCCTCAGAAAGGGGCAGGCTCCCATGGGAGTCAACAGAGCATGGCATATCAAGTTGAGGCAGGACCAAGCTCCTCCCCCCTGTATCAAGGCTGAGCGAGGCATCCCACCATAGGGAATAGGTTCCAAAAAGCCAGCTCATGCACCTGGGGACAGATCCTGGTCTCACTGCTAGGGGCCCCACAAACAGACCAAGCTACATAACTGTCACTCACATGCAGAGGGGTTAGTCGTTCCCAGGCAGACTCCCTAGCTGTCAGTCTAGAGTCTGTGAGCTCCCACTAGCTGGAGCCAGCTGTCTCTGTGGGTTTCCCCATCATGATCTTGATCGCCCTTGCTTTTATAATTCCTCCTCCTTTTCTTCAACTGGACTGTACTTCCAGAGTTTGGCTCAGTGCTTGGCTGTGGATCTCTTCATGTGCTTCCATCAGTTACTGGATGAAGGTTCTATGATGACAATTAGGTTAGTCATCAGTCTAATTACAGGGGAAGGCCAGAGTTCAGGTACCCTCTCCACTATTGCTAGGAGTCTTAACTGGGGTCATCTTTGTGGATTCCTTGAAGTTTTCCTGTTACCAGGTTTCTCCCTAACCCCATAATGTCTCCCTCTATCAAGATATCTCTTTTATTGCTCTCCCTCTCTGTCCCTCCCCCAACTTGACCATCCCAGTCCCTCATGTTCCCATCTCCCATCCCATCCCCTCTCCCCCCCCCCCTCCCCCAGTTTACCCAGGAGATCTCATCTATTTTCCCTTCCCAGAGCAATCCATGTGTCCTTCTTATGGTCTTCCTTGTTACCTAGCTTCTCTGGGGCTATTGATTGTAGCCTGGGTATCCTTTGCCTTATATCTAGTATCCACTTATGAGTGAGTACATACCATGTTTTTCTTTCTGGGTCTGGGTTACCTCACTCAGGATGATTTTTCTAGTTCCATCCATTTGCCATTTGACAAATTTCATGATGTCTTTGTTTTTTACAGCTGAGTAATACTCCATTGTATAAATGTACCACATTTGTCCATTCCTCAGTTGAGGGGCATCTAGGTTGTTTCCAGGTTCTGGCTATTACAAATAATGCTGCTATGAACATAGTTGAGTGCGTGTCCTTGTGGTATGATTGAGCATCATTTGGGTATGTGTTCAAGAGTGGTATTATTGGGTCTTGAGGTAGATTGATTCCCAATTTTCTGAGAAACTGCCATACTGATTTCCAAAGTGTCTGTACAAGTTTGCACTCCCACCGACAGTGGAGGAGTGTTCCCCTTACTCCACATCCTCTCCAACATAAGCTGTTATGAGTGTTTTTGATCTTAGCCATTCTGACAGGTGTAAGATGGTATCTCA
Organism: Peromyscus attwateri; assembly: GCA_902168425.1. NCBI lineage: Eukaryota > Metazoa > Chordata > Mammalia > Rodentia > Cricetidae > Peromyscus > Peromyscus attwateri. The sequence goes on from CABHPP010128074.1 coordinate 3,088, forward strand.
GAGTTGTTTTGATTTGCATTTCCCTGATGGGTATGGATGTTGAACAATTCTTTAAGTGTATCTCGGCCATTTGAGATTCTTCTGTTGAAAATTCTCGGTTTAGATCTGCACACCATTTTTTAATTGGATTATTTGGTATTTTGATGTCTAGTTTCTTGAGTTCTTTATATATTTTGGAGATCAGCCCTCTGTCAGATGTGGGGTTGGTGAAGATGTTTTCCCATTCTATAGGCTGCTGTTTTGTCTTATTGACAGTGTTCTTTGCTTTACAGAAGCTTCCCAGTTTCAGGAGGTTCTATTTATTAATTGTTTCTCTCAGTGTCTGTGCTACTGGTGTTATATTCAGGAAGTCGTCTCCTGTGCCAGTGTGTTCAAGGCTGCTTCCCACTTTCTCTTCTGTCAGGTTCAGAGTAACTGGATTTATGTTGAGGTATTTGATCCACTTGGACTTGAGTTTTGTGCAGGGCGATAGATATGGATCTATTTGCAATTTTCTACATGCCGCCATCCGGTATACCGGCACCACAGCACTAGCATTTTAAAAAAGAAACTGATGGTGGAGGATTGGAAGGATGTAAGATGGGCTTCAGAGAGTCCAGTGGAGGGAAAGGCAGATACCAGAGTAAGACGGGGGTGTTGGCGAGCATCATCATTAAGTAGGAAAGAGAGAAATCCAGTGCTCAAGTGGGGACTTGGCCTTTGGAGGCCAGTGGATGGTTTGCCCATGAAAACAAGGCAGGAAGCGGAGCAGCCAAGAGTAGTCTCCACAGTCTTTATAAATTATCTCCTGGTTGCTTCTGTTGTACTCAGTGAGGAGAAGGACATGGGTAGATTATCCTCAGAATTAGCGAACTGTCCCTTCTGGGCCACACAGTCTCCTTTGCGTGTGTCATCTGTGGTGCTGAGCACAAAAGCAGCCACCTGCAAATCATACAGAACGGGCGTTCCTTGTGGCTGATGGTGTTTATAAGAACTGAGGCGTGGCTTCCTGTGTCCCCTGTGCTGGGGTTTGACCCGCTGTCTGGAGGATCATGCAGTCACAGTAGTGGATATACAGATCAGACAAGAGGGAAAAAATGAGAGTGGCTATCTGGCAAGCTGATGAGGTCAGAGGTAATTCATGTGTAAAAGACAAGCAACCCGAGTAGCTCTGCAGTAAGTGAAGGCTGGGGTATGACCCTTCAGATGGAAAGTAAGTTTGCATGCGCTGAGTGCTGTTCATGCTTAGCAGCTGACCTGTAGAAGTGTTTTGTTTTTGTTTTTGTTTTTTGTTTGTTTGTTTTTTGAGACAAGCCACCTTTCAATATTACTGTTAGCTTTTGTGATTTTTTTTTTTCCTTCTTTGGGCTTTAAGGAAATACATTCTTGCTCTAAAGGATTTTTTTTCTCTACCTAGTAGGAGAAACAAGTGTGTACTTTAGTTAGTGAGGGACAAATTCAGTCTGAGTCAGGTAGAGTCTTGGGATAGACTGAGGATGAGAGAAGGGGAGTCGGAGGGTCTGACCTGAGCTCTTAAGTGAAGCGAGCTCCTGAGTCGGCGAGCAGAGGCGCCACAGGCGGCAGTGTGTGCAGGGGGCACAGGGGTGTTAATAATTCAGGAGCAGTGGACCAGAGGAGACAGAGGTTAGGTCTGCCTTTCAGAGACACTTCTAAATGATATGGAGGAATGTTCACTGACAAGGTCTCTTCCAGGCTGTGGATCACAGTTTGAATATGCTGTTTCTAACAAAGATAGCCACATGTGACCACACCTCACGTGTGTGGTTCAGACGTTTCTGTGGGAGTTGGATGGGGAAGGAGGGTAATGCAGTTGCACACAGGAAGTTTAAGAAGTTTTTCGAGTATTTATGATTTTTCTATCATTTAGATGATAAAGCCCCAGTGACTGATACGAACATTCCGTCCCACCTGGAACAGATGTTAGACATACTGGTCCAAGAAGAAAATGAGCGAGAATCTGGAGAAACAGGGCCATGTATGGAATATCTGCTCCACCACAAGATCTTGGAAACATTATACACCTTAGGGAAAGCCGACGTAAGTCCCTGACCCACCCATCTCAGCTTGGCCAGAGATTGGGGAGATGGGGGCTGTATGTGTCTTGTGCAGCTACGGCATCCGTAGAGAGCAGAGATGCCCGTGCTCTGGACCACACTCCTACTTAGCTGCTTAGAGTCCCAGGGTAAACATTTGTGAAGATAAACTCAAGTACATGTGCTCACAATCAAGGGGGATAAGAAGTCCATGACAATTGTGCTGTAAGAGTTTGTGGTTCTAAAAGGGAACGTCTTTGGTTATTCTGACATTCACTGAATCATCACAGTGGATGCAATGCAAATTTTAGGCCTAATGAATTTTGAAAAATCTTTGCAAAGCTAATATAACATAAATAGTATTTTTACCACAGGAGCTTCATATCCTTGCATCCTTAGCAGCAGGGACATGTTCTGAGAAATGCGTCGGCTAGTTTTGTCGTGGTGTGGACACCATGGTGTTCACAAGCTCCATGATGCTGCTTGCTGCACACCTGCTGGGTGACCTGTATTATTTTAACTAAAGTGGTTGTAGGGCCCTCCTCCAGCTTGAAAATTCAGTAGTTCTGTGAACCTCTGTAATGTAAAAAACAAAATGAAATGATGGTCATTTTAATACCACATAGTTGTAAATCATATTAAAGACAATTTCTTTTTAATGAAGTCTATAATACCCCAATTTATTTGAGGTGCATTTGAGTTAAGTGCACCCTTTTCTAAGGAGCGACTCTGTTCCCTAATAACCTGGCCACATCATGTTCCCTTGCCCCCATCCTTTCGAGTGAGGAGTTTTACAACACTGAATTGAATTAGCTTGATGTTTTAGCAAGATGGTAATAATTGTACTGCTAGTAAGTTTATTTCTGATGCAAGTGATTATAAATGTTGTTAGCATTTTATCTGAATAATATAAGGTAGTTGTTACCTAAAAATATGATCGTACTAAAGATTATATTTTAGGCTGTTTCCAGATAGCATGTTGTGATGATCCTCGGGCATACAGATCTCATGACTGCTTAACTGTATGTAGGCAATGTCATCTACTTTATTACAGAACTTATGACTTGGCTGACACATGCTTCTTTAATACAGAGTGATCATCAGGCTTGCTGCTTTTCACAAAGTAGCTGGCATGCTATAAGAACTTCCTAGTAATATTCTTTATAGTCCTCGTCATCCAGATATCTTTGCAGTTAGCTTAAAGGAGTCAATGCACAGGATCCCTCCTATCAGTGTCTGTTTGTTAGAACTGGCTCATTTTGTAAGTAACAAGATCGACCCTTGCTCTGGCAGCGAGTAGGCTCTCATAGGCTGGTGTTGTCCCAGCAATAACCAGCCTGACTGCCTGAAAGTGCATGCTCACCATGAAGTGTGTGATCACCTGAGGCTGTGCCCTCACGTGCCATGTGTGGTCTCAGGTGTATAATTGTGTTTCTAGAATGCCAGTCATGGAAGTGTTCATTGTGGTAAAGTCATTAACTGGTCACTGGCATTGTCTTTGAGGGAAACTATGTTGACCGACATGGTCTGTCTTGCTGTGAACATTTGCATGTGTTTATCTGTCCTGTGCCCAGTGTCCTCCAGGGATGAAGCAGCAGGTTTTACTCTTCTACACCAAGCTTCTGGGAAGAATCCGGCAACCCCTGCTTCCACACATCAACGTACACAGGCCTGTGCAGGTACCCACTCCCCTGACTTCAAGTTAAAAGCACAGTGAATTCAGATACAAGTGATTTTGTATTGTTTTTCTAGGAGTAAAAATAATGGAGGAAATTATTCTGATAGCATGAGAATTAGCAAACATTTGGGTTTTCCTATATCTCACCATATTTATATTTCTCTGTAAAGTTCTATACGTTTTCTTTTTACTTTGCCCGCATAACAGCACAAAGAGAATTTTAAAGTTTAAAAAATGTTTTGACAGAAATTAATTCGACTCTGTGGTGAGGTCCTTGCAACACCAACGGAAAACGAAGAGATTCAGTTTCTCTGCATCGTGTGTGCGAAGCTGAAACAGGACCCCTACCTGGTGAACTTTTTTCTGGAGGTATGCTACACTCCTCGGACTCGTAGCTCCTTATGAAAATTGAAATGAATCCTCAGGGGCATTTCAGGCCTGCAAGGTCTGCCCACCAGAGTAGTTTTCATTTAAATCAGTGTTTATTCCAACTTGAAATCACCCTGGAAGGAGAATATCAAGGAATGCAGTTGAGCCAGATAGACGCTGCGCCAGGGAGTGGGGGGAAGGGCAGCAGGTGCCGAGGTGGGCAGGCTGTACACAGTCTCCAGTTACCATCAGCTTGTTTTCCTTTTGGATGGCTGCAGTATTTTGTACTATTTTTATAGCCATGATCAAGACATGGTCTGTTTTAATTGATATTTTAGATTTTACTTACAGCTTTAAAAAGGAAAAAAAAATTGTGTCTACTTTCTGCTTTTGTTCACTTTCTTTTTTCCTTTAATCTTTTTTTAGACTTTTTAAAATGTGTGTTTACATGTCGTGTGTGTGTGTGTGTGTGTGTGTGTGTGTGTGTGTGTGTGTGTGTGTGAGAGAGAGAGAGAGAGAGAGAGACAGAGACAGAGACAGAGACAGAGAGACAGACAGAGACAGAGACAGACAGACAGAGAGAGACAGAGACAGAGACACTCTCACTGAACCTGGAGTTCACCAGTTAGGATGGACTGGCCAGCAAACCTCAGTGCAGAGATACAGGCATGTGCCACTGGGAACCGCAGCTGAAGCCCTTGTGCCTGGAGGCGGACGCTTTAACACACAGCCATGCCCCAGCCCCGTCTTCTTAGCCGTGAAATCCTTGAGGGCTGTTGGAGGGAAGTGACTTTCTTGTGGGCCCTCCTGTAAGCTCTGTGTGCGATCTCCTGTCTCGGGGTGCTGGGAGGCTCTAGTGTCTGCCATCCTAATGTGTTTCTTTGTCTTCTGTTGTTGAAGAAATGACTTGGGGTCCTATCTGCAACGCTCCTGGGGGCTGGCAGCAGCTCAGCTGCAGAGTTACATGAATTTAATTCTGGATGTAGCACTAGGGCCATGAGACGCCTGTTTTCTCTTAGTGTGGGCCTTTATTATCTGCTTCTTCAAGTTTGCATCAAAATAGTTCTGTTAGTCAGGTTTTGGATTTCTAAAGATAGGTTACTTAGGCTACATTATAGTTGTTTTGTTCTTAATGTTTGTATAGGAAATAGGTTAGTTTGGTTGCCTGTGAGGTTTCTTCACCTTGTGTTTTGAGACAGGATCTCACTGTGTGGCCTAGGCTCGCCCAGAACTTGCTGTATAGACCAGTCTGGCCTTGAACTTGGGATATCTTTCTGCCTCCCTGCATACCTGGCTGATTTTCATTTTTGAGATAGGATTTCACTCTGTAGCCCAGGCTGGCCTAGAATTCTCAATATAGCCTAGGCTGTCCTTGAACTTGTGGAAATCATGTCTCAGCTCCTGAAAGCTCAGATTTCAAGCATGAGCCACTACTACTGGCTGAGATTTTTGTTTTCAAAGTTCATTTTTTCTAATATTTTCTTAGACACTTAGTATACTTGAGATGGATTTTCCCCAAAACTTGCCTGGAAGTCTCTGAAACGTGTCTCATGATTACATAGGCCAGAAGCAGAGGAAGTCTGCAGGCTTGTGTGTGTCCATCTTGAGATGCACTTGCCACACCTGTAACTCACGTCTGCTTTACTCAACGAGCACGGGTGCTGAGTGGGTAGCACTGCAGCCACAGCCTCAGCCACAGCCTCAGCCACAGCCTCCCCAGCTTCAGAATTACTGGTGTGCCGTTATTTCCTCCTGTTAATCAGTTCGCCTCTTGAGGACGATGATTCTGCCTCTCCAATCTTTGGGTCTGCACAGCCTCTCATAGCTAACAAAGCTTAATGCCTGCTTCATTGATCCTCACAGAATGGCAAGCCTTCCAGGAGATGGAGCTTTATTGCTTTAATATGGGCAGTGACCGTTGTCACCATCCACTACTGCTCTGTGGCTCTCCAGCATGCACCCCTGAAATCTGTTCGTGTAACCAGCCATCACAGGCATCTGCTGTGTGTTAAGTGCAGATAGAAGAGTTAGGGTCAGTCTTTGCTAGGTGTTTAGTGCAGTGAGGTAGAGCAAGCTGAGAATCAGAAGGATGCAGAGTAAATCTTAGGATGGAGAGATGGCGTCTACTCAAGGTCGTCAGAAAGACTTCCTAGAAGAGTCATCTTTGAGACGAGCCTTGAGAAATGCTCAGCTAGAAATGAGTGAGCATAAGAAATGAGTCTGTTCAGGAGTCAGCAGTCTAAGTAAGAGTGGACAGGCCGGAAACTGTCAAAGGCTCTAATGGCGAGATGGGTCTTTTCACATGGAACCACTGATGAATTCTGAACAGTGATGTTATTACCTGGTCAGATCTGGGCCTCAGTAACTGAAGTTGCAGGCAGCGTTTTTGAGCTGGTTCTGTTGGGAGAGAAAATGTGGGGAACTGACTGAGTGGGAGGCAGTGGGTTGAGCTGAGGTGGGCCCCGTCTGCAGTGGCTGCAGTAGGCCCAGTGTGCTGTGGGATGCTTGTGTGCAGGATGCAGGGACAGGCCGTTTGGATGCGTGGAATCCTCGAGAGATGATGAGGCGGCAGTTGGAAGCAGGGGAACGCTGGAGGGGCTGGTCTTGAGGGGACGATAGTATTTGGGTTCTCAGTACTTGGAGCTGTCCTGATGCCCTTATGGACCAATGGACATAAGAACTGGTATTTGAGACCCCAGGTCTGTGATTTGGAGAGAAGTCTGGGTTTAAGCGATTCAAGAGTTATCTGTACAAATGTGGCAGAAAGATCTGCCCTCAAGAGGAGAGGGGGCACTCCGCTTATGGCCACAGTTCCTTGTCACTAACTTTGTAAATGAAGATTTCTTGGCTCTGCCTCCAGAGTTCACATTCCGCAAACTCAGGAGTCCGCTCCTGTCAGGGTCACAGGAGACTAGGATTCCAGCCTACGGAGCGGTCGTCCTCAGCACTCTTCCTGGAGACATCAATTCTGACAGAATTAGAAATTAGGAGCAGAAAAATGCTGAGCTTCTCTCTTTTTTTTTTTTTTTTTTTAAAGATTTATTTATTTATTATGTATACAGTGTTCTGCCTGCATGTATATCTGCAGGCCAGAAGAGGGCACCAGATCTCATTACAGATGGTTGTGAGCCACCATGTGGTTGCTGGGAATTGAACTCAGGACCTCTGGAGAAGCAGTCAGTGCTCTTAACCTCTGAGCCATCTCTCCAGCCCGAGCTTCTCTCTTTTTAATTAAAATGTGTATTTTATGCATGTATTTGTGTGGAGGTCAGAGGACAAGTGGTAGGAACTGCTTTGCTCCACTGTGTGGGTCTTGGGGAATCAAACCCAGATCATAAGGCTTGGCAGCAAGCTCCTTCACCCTGAGCCATCTCACAGGCTCAAGTGATGCTCTTTTGTAAAGTGTGATATGCTGTGGGTTTTGTAGGCAGTTGGCAAGTTGTTCACTACATGGAGTTGTTTGAGTTGTGTGCCTGGAGCTTGTCTGTGTCGGGGTAGAGTTAGGGCTACTCACACAGCAGTGGCCATGGTTTCTGATGACTGTGCCGGGGAGTGGCCTGTGACTCAGTTAAGCCTTCCCTGTGCCCCGTGATGAGGCTGGCTTCAGGGCAACTTCACCTTGTGAGTAATTGGATTTCTGTTCTGTGTCAAATAGGAAGCAAGACATTTGCCTTGAAACTCACAATTTGCTCCAGTTAAGGGTCTCTTTGTATTTGGATGTGGGGATCAGGCAAGCAAATCAAATCCTCTAAGACACAAATAAAAATGTCCTCGGGGTAGTTTCTTATCATTTCCTAAGCAGAGGCTAAGATTTTGAAAATCCTTTAAAAACGTTCTTACAAATTAAAGAAAACTTGAGGCTTTTGTGGAAACTTCAAGTCTTAATGCCGGCGACCTTTGAACTTCGGGGTTTGCACCCTCCCCTAGCAGGAATAACACTGAGGTGATGTATCTGTAGTGACTGGGAACTGCAAACCCTGACCCTGCCAGCACTGGTGCTTTCCAGCAGCCACAGTCGTCGCTAAGATCGTCCGTGTGTGGTCAGAGTCACAGGCCTGTAATTAGTGTGGAGAGTCGGTAGCTTCATGTGACTGTAGCATCACATCTAAAATGTGGTTTGAGTCTGTACGTTTTCATTTGACGTAACACTTACTACCACTGTAATTAGCACCTGGAATGCTAATCATAGAAAAATCCAAGCTGGGCCTCATGGCACAGGTCTGTTATAGCAGCTACTAGAAGGCCACTTAGCGGCTAAGGCAGAAGGATTGCCATTTCAGGACCTGCCTGGGCTACAAAATGGGTTCCAGATTAGCCTGAGCAACTAAATGAGGCCTTAATTCAACGTAAATATTCAAGAAAGGATTGGAAATGCAGCTTAGTGGTACAGCACTTGCCAAGTATGTGTGGGGCTTTGCCTTCAATATCCAGCGCCACCTCTGACCCCCACAATCTATCAGAGCTGGAGATGTAGCTCAGAAGCGATGTAGAGGGCTTGTCTAGCCCTAGTGAGGACGGGCCGTGATCCCCAGCACATCAGAAAAGAAGGAAGGAGGCCATTTCTATGTGAGCTCTGGGTTTTGTTCGGTTGAGGAAGGCCTCACTGTGTAGCTTGATTTCGGTTCTGAACGTGACTCTCACAGACACACATTCCTTTTCAGAACAAGTCAAGGTCGCTGACTTCCAAAGGAACCCCGAATGTCATCTCAGAAGATGCCCCCAAAAGTCAGGACCCAGTGTCAGCGGACACCAGCCAGTGCCCCCAGCCTCAGGAGCTGTCAGGTGCTACTGGGGTGCGGCACACAGAGTCAGAGGATGAGCCCCCTCCCCAGGTGGATGACCTGTCTGCAAGCTTGGATGATCTCAGTGTTTCTTCATTGCCAGAGGCCTCCGTCCTTCGGCCAAAGCAGGATTACAACTTAGTGAATTCTCTGTTGACCCTGACAAGGAGCCCTGTGAGTCACAGTCTTACTCTCCTCAGCATGCTCACAGTAACACCCCCCTAAAGTAGAAACAGATTTATTCTCCCTTGTTGAGAAACACTGAATCCTTTCATGTTGAATTCCACAAATAATGCGTGTGTTCTTCCTCAGGACGGCCGGATAGCCGTGAAAGCATGCGAGGGCTTGATGCTCTTGGTGAGTCTGCCAGAGCCTGCGGCTGCCAAGTGCCTTGCTCAGAGCACCTGCTTGTGCGAGCTGCTGACCGGCAGACTCACCTCCCTGTACAAGGCCCTACCTCAGTCAGTGGATCCCTTAGATATTGAAACCGTGGAGGCAGTTAACTGGGGGTAAGCACCACTGTTTTCCACAGGGGGGCTGCCTGTGTTCCTACATTCCAAAGTCCACCTCTGCTTTAAGTGACAGGAATGTTTAGTTTTGAAAAGTTAGCACTACTGTGATCATTAAATGGAATATTTTCTTGGGACTCATTGTATTGTCTCTTAGGGCTGACAAAATGGTGTGGAACCAGACCAGAGTTACAGAGTCCAGCTCCTATTTTGCCCATTACAGGTTTATGCCAAGATCAGTAATTGGTTGTTATGTTAACAGAAATATTTAAAAGAGGGGCTTTGTTGTTTTGTATTGTTTTTGAGACAGGGTCTCAGTGTGTAGCCATGGCTGGCCTAGGACTTGCTTTGTAGATCAGGCTACCCTTAAACACAGATCCACCTGCCTCTGCCTCACGCTTCACCTGGCCCAGAAGAGACTGCCTTTTAGTAACTTCCCCTTGCCCTGGACAGGCTGGGGGATCCCGTGGCTGCGCTATAGACTCTCCTACTTCAGTTCTGTTTCCCAAACTCACCCACTATGTTCTCATTAAAAATGGGACTTTGCGGGGCTGGAGAGATGGCTCAGAGGTTAAGAGCACTGACTGCTCTTCCAGAGGTCCTGAGTTCAATTCCCAGCAACCGCATGGTGGCTCACAACCATTTGTAATGAGATCTGGCACCCTCTTCTTTATACAAAAAAAAAAAAAAAATCTTAAAAAAAAAAAAAAAAAAAAAAGGGACTTTGGGCCTAGAGAGGCAACTGGCAATTCAGAACTCATACTATTCTTGCAGAAGCCCTGAGTTCGGTTCCCAGCAACTACACAGGCAGCTCACAACCACCTATAATTCTGGCTCCAGGGATCCACTCTTCAAGCCTGCATGGGAGTCTACACTCACACACACATTTCTGTACAACACACACAAGCACTAAAAATAAAAATCTTTAAGAAAATAATGAATTTTTTATAACATTTATAAATTGTTTTAAAATAAAAACATTAAAAACTACTCACAACTTGCCACCTACCAGCAGCCTAATATTTTCATTGTTTTTGAAAATTAAATGTTTATATTAATGACTTGAGACTTTGATACAGTGTGTTTTGATCATGTTCACACCCTCTGCCCAGCTCCTCTGAGGTCCACCCTGCCTTCCTCCCCACCCAGCTCAGCCCTTTTGGTTCTAAACCCATGAGTCCAGTTTATGACCAGCTAATGTTCTCATCTCTTCTCCTTTGCTCTTTGTCTCGGAAGTCTGTCCTGTGCTCTTGTCCCCGCACAGTGTTCTGCGTGTGTCCTTCAGGCAGCTGCACTTGTTAATGTCAGGAGCACATTGCATTTGGGGGCAGAGAGAGAAGCCTCCTTCGGCAGACCTTCCGTTCCCTGGCTCCTGCACTGTCTCGTTGCCCTCTGGACGGTTTTCTGTATTAGGGGTGAACTGATTTATGGCTTTTATTTGAAGGGACGTCTCTTGTCTGTGTCCACTCTAAGTCTCTTCTGGTTGGTGTCCAGCCTTGCTCTGTGTATTGAATGAGCTCGTTCGGATGCTTCCTTTCACCTTATAAACCGAGGACTGCCCACGCTTCCCGGCCTCAGAGTGTTCTCTTGTGTCATGCAGGTTGGACTCATATAGTCATAAAGAGGATGCATCGGCATTCCCAGGGAAGCGAGCCTTAATTTCATTTCTTTCCTGGTTTGATTATTGTGATCAGCTCATCAAGGAAGCACAAAAGGTTTGAATTCTTTGTTGTTTGTTGATAGCTTTAAAATGTGTTTATGAAGTACAACTTGAGTCACTATTCCAAAAGTGTCTAACTGCGCCTTACCTGTCACGTGCAATGCTTTACACACACACTCACTAGACAGCGATGGCTCCGCTCCAGCTTCCCCAAAGTTACTGGGATTTTTTCCCCCTGTTCTTTTTAGTTTGGGGGAAGTAGAGTGGGATAAAAGCAAGTAACTGTTCTTGCAGAAGACCCAAGTTTGGGTCCCACCTCCACGTGGCTTCTAGTGAGAGCCAATGGTCTTTAGGCCCAAATCAGTTTATTGATGTTCATGCTGTGTTCTAGACTGCTGCTGTTGCTCTCGCCAAAGCCATCCACGAGAGGTTCTTCATCGCTGTCATGGAACCCCAGCTGATGCAGACGTGAGTGCCCTCTCACCTCACAGAAGTAGTCACTGCCCCTTCATTTCTCCCACTGACCGCCCCGTCTGCCATACCTAGCTCCGAGATGGGGATTCTGACATCCACGGCTCTGCTACATCGCATTGTTCGGCAAGTGACCTCAGATGTCCTGCTTCAGGAAATGGTGGTCTTTATCCTCGGAGAACAGAGGGAGCCAGAAACTCTGTCAGAAATTAGCAGGCATCCCCTAAGACATAGGCTAATCGAACATTGTGATCACATATCTGATGAGGTAAGCCATGCGTGACAGCGCTGGCCTTAGAGTCTTCGAAATGCTGTTTTTTAATGTCCTTGTGATTCGTTTTGTGGTGGTGGTGAGGGTTGGTGGCATGCATGTGTCGTGTTGCACATGTGGAAGTCAGAGGGCAGCTCGCAGGAGCCACGTGTGTTCCAGGATGGAATCGGGTAATCACCTCTGGTGTCAAGTCCTCACTGGCCTCCGCTTGTGATCCTTCCAATGAGTCTTGTGTGGCTTTAACACCTGGGGTCTGACTTGTGAAATGGCAAGAAGGGCAGCGGACTTGAAACTTTCCCTTCTGCTTTTATCAATCTTGGTTTCAGATAAGCATAATGACCCTGAGGATGTTTGAGCATCTCCTACAAAAACCCAACGAGCACATTCTTTACAACTTGGTCCTGAGGAACCTTGAAGAAAGGAACTATACGGAATACAAACCCGTGTGCCCAGAAGACAGGGACGCGGTGGAGAACGGGCTGATGGCAGGAGCTGTGTAAGTGTCTGAGGGCGGCAGCGTCTCCCCAGCCAGTGTGTGGGTTCCCTCCCAGTGCCTTAAAAAGGCCCCCAGCAGTTTAGCCACCTCCTTGTAAATGTCAGGAGATGCTAACTACTCCTGGAGTCCATTAACGAAAGTAGCAGTGAGCCCTGGAGATTGTTAGTGTAAAATGGGAATTTGCATATTAAATACATTAGTCCTTATTTCTTTGTATTAGAAAAATTATGTAGTATTTCTCAGAAACTAGCAAAGAATCTTTTGGTTTAGAAAATGTCATAATAAATGTTGTTTTTTATACATCATTAAATTAAACTTAGAGATCTGGAGGAAGATCCATTATTTACTGACATTTCACCAGATAATATTCTACCAAACCAAGAGTGGATCAGTTCACCCCATGCCAGCCCAGACCACCCCAAAAATGACGGCAAGACGGAAGTCCATAAAGTCGTCAACAGGTGGGTCACTGTGCCATTGGCTTGGTCTGAATCCGGTAGCTCTGCCCTTGGGCCGTCACAGGAACGCACTGTGAGTTCAGTCTTTACAGGTGCTGTTAGCCTTTTTTTCTCGATTGTGTAGCAAGTGACAGCTGGGGTCACAGTTGATGCCAGAAGTAAAGCCCAGCTTAGTAGAGAAGCTGTTTCCTCTCAATCCAGTGGAGCCCCGGACAGTCTGTGCCCGCTCCTGAGGTCCACCCTTAGGACAGCAACAGAGGAAAGGAAAGAGTCACTGAGAAAGGAGTGACGGTTAAGTGTGCTAGCGATCTGATAGAGACCACTTAGCGTTATGTGATTCCCAACTGCAGCAACGTTGATGGGAGCCAGGGTGACAGCTGTGCTCACTACGCAGGTGTGCTAAGTGTCGAACTATTTTTTTCGATTTGTGTTTTTACACTTTTTTTTTTTTTTTGGTTTTTTTGAGACAGGGTTTCTCTGTGTAGCTTTGCGCCTTTCCTGGAACTCACTTGGTAGCCCAGGCTGGCCTCGAACTCACAGAGATCCGCCTGGCTCTGCCTCCCGAGTGCTGGGATTAAAGGCGTGCGCCACCACCGCCCAGCCCAGAATTAGTTATTTTTAATAAAACCTTTACTTAATAATCTGAGAACAGAGCTACCATTTATCAAAACAATGTGTACTTTAATTTTTCAAGTTTCCATTTGCATTTCTAGCTGGTTAAGCTTGCGGCAGAATTTGATGCTTAGTATATAAGATGCTGCCGTGGAGACTGCCTGTGCTCATCATGGTCTTTTCCCTTTAAGTTTCCTCTGTCTAGTGCCAGATGAAGCAAAGTCTTCGTACCATGTGGAGGGCACTGGGTATGACACCTACCTCAGAGACGCGCACAGGCAGGTGAGTGACAGAGCTGACCGATGGGGGTGTAAAATGCACACACATTGTCCCTCCATTACCTTGACAGAGCTGACCAGTGGGGGTGTAAAATGCACACACATTGTCCCTCCATTACCTTGACAGAGCTGGCCAGTGGGGGTGTAAAATGCACACACATTGTCCCTCCCCTCCCCCCATTACCTTGCCCAGTTGCCGGCAACCCTTACTCAAAAGGAAGGAGTCAGCTCACCTGGGAAATGAGACTTCAGTCTGCGGGCACCATCTACCTCTCTACCTATCTGTTTATTTTTGATCTGGGGTCTCAGGTTAGCCAGGCTGGCCTTGAACTCTTGCTCCCATCTCCCAATTGCCAGGACTCCAGATGTGTGCCACCACAGCTCTCAAGGACCGGATTTATTTAAACACGATAAAGAATGAATTACTAGAAAAATGAAAATAGAAAAAAAAACCCTCCCAATTATTTCATTGTTAGATTTGGCCAATATGAAACTGCCTAGTCAAGTTATGGGAGCCGTGTGTGCTAACTCCCTTTTCCATTCTCGTCACGGACGGGGATCACAAGATTTTGAGGGTCAACAATGACCCATGGACCACCCTTTGGAGAGCACTGTTCCGTGCTTTCATTGTGACAGGCCCAGGGTCTAAGAACAGTTAGCTTGCTTGGCAACAGGCATCATCCATCCATTACGTGTAACATTATGTGTAACACCTTAGACACATTTGAGGCTTTGGTTCTGAACCTTGCTTTGTAAATGTTCTCCAAGTCCGCCACGATGGCTGAAGGATTCAGTCCTTTAAAGGAAGGCGCATAGCAGATCCTGAAGGAGTGATTTCTCAAAGTCTGATATGCTATTTCCCCACCAACCTCGGTGTGCGCCCGGCCATAGCCATGTCCCCTGCACCTCCTCATCGGCTGAGCCGTCACACACACACACACACACACACACACACACACACACCCGTCTCAGGCGTAGCTGACAGTCACGTGGTTCTTTACACGGTATCTGAGGAAATTATTTCTGTTTGATCCCAACTTGTTTCCTGACTGCTCTTTAATGGTCCCAATGCTTTTCCCAGTTCCGAGACTATTGTGCTGTCTGTTTGCGATGGGAGTGGCCTGGCACCCCCAAACCTCTGGAGAAGTGTGACTTAGAAGCAACCTTTTTTGAAGGACATTTTTTGAAAGTTTTATTTGACAGAATGGGAAGAATTCTTGATCAGGTAATCCTCCAGAAGGTACTGATTGTCATACTAATGTGATAGACCCTGTGGGGTAATCCTGGATGATGACCTTAGTCTTTGTGTTTGATGACTGTCCATAGGTTGTGAATTCCCACAGCCAATGGGCTAGCTCTTGAAGAAAGCTGTGTGTGTGTGTGTGTGTGTGTGTGTGTGTGTGTGTGTATTCTGTTGTGAATATTCACAAGTAGGAAAATATACTTTTAAACTCTCCTTTATTAGGACTTCAGATTTCCTTTGTCTTGTTTAAGGCAGGATTTTGAAAAAGGGTGATCCAAAGGTAGTTTTTCTCTCACAAAAAAACCCTGTGTTTATGATTTCATAGTAAGAAAGAAAGCCTACAGTTGAACTTAAAGCCAGGAGTTGTGTTTTGGGTACCTTGTAATAGAGTATGGGGGGAAACTTAGTTTATCAGCTTGTCTGCTGTCTTCCTCCACATGCCCAGCCCTTCTCCTGCGTACCAGAGATCCGGTAGTTGGTTTCACAGTACTCAGTGAATGGTAATGTTGTGTAGCGTCTCAGTCCTGACCACCTGTGCTACCCCAGCCTGCCGTGTCTGTCCCTTCTAGGTACTTAGTTTTAAGTTCACCAGTTTCCTGTGTTTGCTTGGAAAAAGAGAGCAGGGGCGAGTGGGCTTCATCAGGAGTTCTAACAACACCGCTCTCTCTACTGCTGGCTTTCTGTGGCCTGTAAACACAGTGAACAATGAAGTTCAAGGGATGTTGTGGTGCTGTGTGCAGGAGATATCTGAGTCATGTTGAGTCATGGAGAGCAGGCCCAAAGTTACACTGTTTAGAAGTTCAGACACCTTTGCTGGGACTTCGGGCCAGTGTGTCCCCTGTGGTTCCTAGTTCACACTACGTCTGTCACGCTGGCAGGTTCGATGGCCTGCTGCATCGTTCATGATGTCAGCTGTCTTAGTGTCCTTGTTTTCTGTCTGTACGTTTCCGCACTGTAGTGCGTGCCTTAACTTCCGTGGTAAGGCTAATTTAGCTGCCAGGGTCCCCCTTGCAGGGGAGGGGGGGGGAGAGCAGTGGGGGGAGAGTGGTAGCGGAGCCACATGGACGCATCAGGGAAGCACAGGACATGAGTGTTTCTCTTCTCGCTTCCTCGCAGCCTTACGATGTGAATCTGCAGGTGACCTCAGTGTTGTCCAGGCTATCCCTCTTCCCGCATCCGCACACACATGAGTACCTCCTGGATCCCTATGTGAACCTGGCCTCTGGCTGCAGATCCCTCTTCTCTGTGATCGTCAGGGTGAGTTCATAAATGTTCTGTTCTCTGGGCTCAGTCAGCCACCTGGTCCACATCCTCATCTCATTGTGTGTAGTTCGTGTCAAGTAGAACATGTCTACTGCTTGCAGGTAATTGCTCTGCATTCTGAACCATTACAGAGTTAAGAGAATTCATTTAAATTATTGATATATGGACCAGAGAGATGCTTCAGGGGTTAAGAGCACCTGCTCTTGCAGAGGACCCAGATTCACTCCCCAGCACCCACACAGTGGCTCACAACCATCTCTAACTCCAGTTCCAGGGGATCCAACACCTGAATTCTGCAGGCACCAGGCATGCATGTGGTGTACATGCATGCAGACAAAACACACATACACATAAAGTAATTAATGTAAAATTTTGTTTTATTTATATAGTGTGCACATGTGTGAGTGTGCACATGTGAGTGTGCATGTGTGCATTGGCCCATGCTGCATGTGTGCGTGTGCAGATGTGCTTGGCCACGTGTGCTTCTGTGTAGGCCAGAGTCTGATGTCTGGTGTCTTCCTGTCGCTCTGCACTTCAGTTATTGAGGCCAGGTCTTCGCTGAACCCACAGCTCACCCTTTCAGCTGGGCGGGCTGCCCACCGAGCCCCTGGGGTTGTCCTGTGTCGTCCACCAGTGCCGGAGCTACAGACACACACACTGCTCCCAGCTTGTATGTGGGGGCTGGGGATCCGAACTCAGGTGCTCGAGCCTGAACAGCAAGCCCCTCGCCCACAGAGCCGCCTCCCAGCCCTGACATTGTGTTTTGAAGATTAGATAGGAGTTGGTTTGTCAAAGATAAAAGCGACGCTTGGGGTTCTTTGGTGATGGGAAGAAAGGAGTCTCGATGTAAGAATCCTCGTGGAGTCAGTCACTCAGGAGCTGAATTCTTGCTTCTGATGCAGGTTGTTGGTGACCTGATGGTTCGAATTCAGCGTATTCAGGACTTCACCCCCAAGCTTCTCCTGGTCAGAAAGCGGCTGCTCGGCTTGGAGCCTGAAGGCCCACTGTGAGTCAGTGTTTTACATACATTATCCAGAAATCTCACCCAACTCAGTGTTGTGCTGTTCTCCTGATTTTCCATCTGCCTTTTCCAGTATCGACCACATCACATTGCTAGAGGGTGTGATTGTCTTAGAGGAGTTCTGTAAGGAGCTGGCGGCCATTGCCTTTGTGAAATACCACGCTTCCGCCACGCCTTGAGTGACGTCACCATGCTTCTGCCACAGTCGCCCAGGTCTCTGGGAACCCAAGTTACTGTGTACATTTCATCCAGAAAGACTCAGCTCCACCCAGTCACGAGAGGACAGAAAACCTTGGTAAATGACATAGGAATCCACTGCGTGACTGCTGTCGATGGACGCACCCGAAGTCGCTCCCCCTGGCTCTGTCATGATTCTCTGTATAAATTGCACGTTGTTGAAACCCGGGGTGCAACCAGAACTTCCGGAGATAGCGTTTCCAGTGACTGAAAGCTGCAAAACTTGTGATGTTAGGACTTTGCTGGTATTTCTGTTATTTTAAAATCTTTCCAGGCAGCAGAGCATTTTGACATTCTCTGGGACTCAGATGCTTATACTCTTTTGTATTAATAAGCAGCAAAAAAAAAAAATCACTAATTTTATAACTTTTTAAGGTTAAGATTCTTATCATACAAAATATTTAAGAGAACTGTAAATGAGAAAAAAATGTAGTTGAGGAACCATCAAAGGGATCTCTAGGAGATAGAAACATGCAGAGCAACATCAACTTCTTCAGCTTTTGTAAGAATAACAATTTAATATGATAAAGAAAGTATTAATTAATATATATATTTTTAAAGAAATGTTCTTTTACTCTTGTGTGCACATAGCCATGTTCGTGTTGATTTCCATGGGGCTCCCAGTTTATTTAAACTGTCACTTTGGCAGCAGCGTTGGACTTAGGCCCATCATTGGTGGTGTTTGCTGAAATAGTGTTTTTTTAAGCTAATTGACACATACTGGGTTGGGAATGGACCTCCCCCATTCCCTCTCTGAGAATTGCTTTATGAAATTGCTTTCTAATTGATTTCCTTACTGAAGTGTAGTGTGCAGGTAGGAACTGACCCAACTCTTACGCGGCGGTCAGAATGCCGAGGGCCTCTTCATGTTTACATTTGCTTTTCATTTTGTTCGGTCTTTGGTCTTAAGAGATTTTTAAAAAGTCTTTTCATGTTCCGTTTACACCTTAAAGGGTTTAAGGAAGCTGGTATGTGTGAGTGGTGCGGATGCCTGAATGTCTAGGTTAGCCAAGTTGCAGGGCGCGGCTGCAGGTCACCCCATCTCCTTGTCCTTGTAGTCTTCAGGTGACTGGTGCAGTCACTTGGATGTGGCGCTCAAGTGTTCAACAGAAGGCACTTTCTTCACTGTTGGGAGCTCAGCTCTAGGGGGTCTGCGTGTGCATAGCCACAGCACGTGGCATGTGCTCGGAGCACATTTGATACTTTGCTCAGTCTGTTTTACTAGCATTTCTGATTCATTTTATAATTCAGTTTTGCTCCTTAGAAGCAAACTACCAAAAGATATGAATAGCCACAGTTCTAGAATGGTCATTGTCCAAACAACAAAACAACTGTCCATTTCTAACATGATGCAAATCTTCCTTTGCTCATTCAAAAAACCTCTTACATAAAACAGTAACAAGAGGAGACAGTGGTTCTCTGCATGAGTTTCCCTCTGTGGCTTTGAGTGATGAGAAATGGTTTGTTTTGTTGTATTATTGACCAGTTTGTGCAAGAGTTACCACAGCACTCCATTCTTAGATGTTGCTACAGTCTACTCTGATGAAGGTGTGTTAAAATAAGGCATTGAGAGGTGTCAGATATCTCTTAATGCTTTCCTAGTGCTCAGTAGGTGTGGTAGCAGTGAGGTTACCTCCCAGACCAAATACTAGTCGTCCTTGACTTCCCAGCAGGACCTTATCGCTAATCCACACAGATGAGCTCAGTAAAGCTTTAACTATTATTTGTGTTTGCTGCTTCTGAGATAGAGTTTTCCTAAGTTGTTGTAATGACCTTGATCCGTAACCAGCTAGGGTAAGCCTGTTTCTCTTCTAAGTTCAATTTCTTTTTCATTCTTAATTCAGACCTAGAGTCAGCACAAGTCATGGGACTAAGGTGATTGGTTAAGGAAACCATGTGCCTCAGAGACCCGGCTATTTCCGGCATTTCCACAAGCTGTGGGTGGAAAGTACCACCTTAGCAAGTGGTTGCCATGGTGAGTTCCAAACTGAACTCTAGCCTGCTTCATGTTTGTATAAATAGGAAATAAGTGTGCACTTTTTTTTTTTTCACTTCCTAACAGTAGTCTTTGGGTTTAGTTTCAGTAATGAGCCATTCTTCCCTTGACAAAATCAGATTTGCCATTGCCAATTTTTATTGTAATGCCCACATTATAACTTAATGTTCTCATAATGTATCTGTGCAATATGAAGCTATGAGTGGATTCATAGCTTTTTGGCTTTCCTGTATATTATTGTGTTTGTACATGAGTGTATATAAATGTGTGTATGTATATATATGTATATATATATACACATATATGTATATATATGTGTATATATATATATATGCGGACCAAAATCCTTAGCTTGCTTACACTGTTGCTAGTGTAAAGATTGTTACATTTAATTTTACAGGGCACAAATTATAGAATGACTTCATACTTTCATGGTAATGTCTCCATAAGTTATTACATTATTCTACAGTTACCATTTAGTTATTAAGTTTACCATGTAACAGAAGAAGTTACAGTGGAATACTAAACCCACAAACTATATGGTAATTGTACATTTTGGGTTGTACAATAAAGTAAACTATGCATGTCATCGTGATACTTGCTATGTTAAGACAGATGATCCTACTTCTGGGCCCTGTAAAATATTGTCACTTAATATACTCCGTTGGCCTCCTGCCGTGTTTACATTAAACAGGATATTTGGTACATTTTCTATGAACATCGTGTAGGTCACTGATGGTGGCCGCTGATGGAGAAACTCTCAGATGACTGTGTGCCTACCGTCCCATCCAGGGAGGTGGAGATCCACTTCAGCTTTTGCGCTAACAGTGCATGCAGGATTAAGAGGGAAATCAAGAAAATAAATCACTGTAACTTAAACAAAATGTTGTCCTATATTTTTGTAGACTCCTAACTGAAAATGTCTTATCCACTGGTAAGTCCGAAACCGTGATTCTTTTTACATTTATTGGTTTTTATTCTTTGACAGCTTCACACATGAATGTGATACGTTTCGGTCATTTCCACTCCCCTTTTCCTTCTCCCATCCCCTCCCACTGGCTGAACACTTTCTTCCTGACACGACTCTCCTGTTTTGCTTTGATCCTCTGGGGTTGGATGTGACTGGTGTGAGCACAGGGTGCAGCTTTTTACTGAGCAGGGCAACTTAACAGTGGCTACACCACCAAAGAAAATGACCCCACCACCCATTCACATAGCTCCTTAGAGGATGGACCCCTCCTCCATTCGTGATGGAGTGTTGGCAGGCCAGTCTTGTGCAGGTAGCCACAGTGGCTGTGGGTTCCCAAGGGTTACCATAGTGTCCTTCCAGAAGATACTGTGAAGCAGCAATTTTCGTCACCCCAGCGACAAGGGGATATGGGATACTACAGCCATCGAGTCACTGTGGTACTCGTTCATGGGAGAGCTTAGCATCTGATGGATTCCCTGGGTGAGTTCCACATATGTCTTCGTTCCCTCCTTGACAGGCATGTTCTAAAGTAAGAGCTGTTTGTGAGACTCTTAGGGAAACAGTCATCTAAATACTGTTTCTGAGCATGTTTTCCAACGTTCTGAAAACTTTCCATTTTAGCTGACATTTAAAACAGACTCTAGTCTTACCCATTTACTTGAGTATTTGCCCAAATACCTTAATTGGAAATGGGGGGTGGAAAACCAGAGGGAAAATCTGTTTCTCTTGGTCTTTCAGTCACTGTTAGCCAGATCGCTTTAGAAGGAAATGGGGACATTAGATTGGAAGGACCAAGCATGCCTAAGTGACAAATCCCGTTCCTTACTCCCCAGGGGATTTCAAAGGAAGACAGCAGTTTGAACTGCACAGCCACTGTGGAAACCAGTGCGGCGGTTCCTCAGAAAGGGAACCAATCTTCCTCAAGATCCAGCTAAACCACTCTTGGGCATCTACCCAAAGGACACTTCGTCTTGCCACAGAGACACTTACTCAATTATGTTCATTGCTGTTATAGTCATAATACCCAGTTTCTGGAAACAACCCAGATGTCCATCAACAGATGAATGAATAATGAAAATACTACATTTATACAATGGAGTATTAGCCATTAAAAAAAAGTGAAATTAACAGGTAAATGGATGGAACTAGAAAAAGTTGTGAGGTAGCTCAGACCCAGAAAGACAAATATAGTATCTGAAGCTCAAGTCTGGATTGGACTCTGTAGGTGAGATAAGATCTCATGCATCCCAGATTGGCCTCCAACTCAGATCCTCCTAGCTCTGCCTCCCAAACGCTGACCCGCCATGCCTGGCTCCTGACTAGTATCATGGGTTTCGCACACACAGACAATCTGTTGCACAGGGTTCACATACTAGGCAAGCACTTCACCATGAGCCCGTCTCCAGCTATGTCACACATTTCACTCTTAGTGGGACTGTGTTATTTGGAGACTCAGATCCCATAACTATAGTAAAGCCAGCTCAGTAAGAAATTTCTCTCCACCCCACCATGTTCTTCATGCCAAACTGTTGAGTTCTGAGGTCGGCATAAAGAAGCTGTGATTTGGAACCTTTATATTCTCTACTGGTGAGTCTAAGTTTCCTGTTCTCTACATGACCTTTGGGGATCTGTCATAGAGAAAGCAAATGGCTAATTAAAATATTAAAACCGAAGACATATCTGGACTTAAAGAGGTAGGGCATCCAGGCTAGAATGACAGTGAAGGTCTATAATCCCAGTACTTGGGAGGCTGAGGCAGGGGGTTCAAAAGTCCAAGTGAAACATTGTTTTGAAAAGCCAAGGATGGGATAGACTCAGTGGCAGAGCACTTCCCTTAACTGTGTAGGGTAAGATTTGGCTTAAACATTTGTAAAACTGCCCCCCTTTCCCTTGCCAACATCGTTCTCAATGTTGGGATGGTGCATATCCAATTAAAAGAATCAGTTGGTGCTGATGGGAATCGGTGAGGAAAATCCAGAGGCTGTGGGTGTGTGCAGACAGGTGTAGGTAACACCTCCCGATTGACATTCCACCAGGCCAGGGCTTACACCTGTCAGGAACCAGGATAACAACTTCAGTTTCTTCCTTCCCAGTCTCCTTATGACAAGGGGTTTTCCTGCCTTCCCAAGTTTGACATTTAAGGACTAAAAAGGAAAGGTAGTGTGCCTGATAATGTCATATAATGATGTTACCTTACTCCTCCCTGTGGTTAGACTAGTCAGCATATTTGGGGACTGGCCAGGGGTCTCTAAAAAGAAAACAGCATTAGGGTATTGATTCTGTCAGTGGGCTGAGCAAATCTTCACAGGCAAGCAGATCACACCAGCTGACTCCCAAAAAGCTGAATACCACACAGGGCCTCTGTTCTTGTGCCAGGTGAGGGTGGGGAGGGTATGTTCCTGGATTTTATGCATGTTTGTTTACAATATGGTATCCATGTCATTCTTTTTTATTTAAATTTTTAAACATTTTAATTGATTCTTTAATGAATTTCACATCATACACCCTAATCGCACCCATCTCCCAGTCCCTTCACATCTGCCCCTCACCCTTGTAGTGCCCCCCAAAGGAAAATTAAAATAATAATAATATAGATTTTAAAAGATCAAATAATTTAAAAAATACATAAAATGACTATCAATTTCAATTAAAAACAAATCAACAAAAAACAAGCAAACAAAACAAAACTCTTGGCTCCTCCGATCCTCCATTTTCTTTTGTTTTGGTGGCATTGGGAGCTGCCATGTATCATGCAGTTTCCTTACAGATGTTCTTTGTGTAATGTGTTGTTGGTCAGGTTCAAGGCCTCTGGCCTCCAGCAAACGATCAACACCAAACCCCCACAGAAACTCCTTGGACATCCTGCTGTTGCCCCGAGTCATGTTGACCATTCAGGACCAGTCCCTTCACACACCCCAGCAGGTCACAGATGGGGTAGGTGTTGATGCAATGTGTTTTTATCCTGTTCTTTCCCTCCCCCAATTCCTCCCACCGTGTCCATATGAGTCTTCATATCCCCTCTCTAGAAGATGCCAGGGCTGATGCTCGGGGTAGAGGCCCCAAACTAGCCAAGAGCACATCCCGTGTCTAACAGGCCTTTCCTGTCAAGGTTGAGAGACATTACCAGAATTGAAAACTTGAAGAGCTAGATGTGTGGTTCAGAAGAGCAAGTGATACACCCAGCCTGTGAGGAAGGAAGGCATCACAGACCCTTCCAGGCTGCTGCTGCCTCCAGCCTGAAACTGAGTAGAGAGCAATCACAAAATCCGTGTTACTCCAATGCAGAAAGATGAGAAGGCTCACAGACCACTAGTGTGGATAGAGCTACATTTCAAAGCCAGAAGGATGAGGTTCACCCGTGTGTCCCTCATTCCATTCTCCAGTAGGCCAGGACGGAGGGGCTCAGTTCATTAGACTTTTCTAGAGAACCCTCAACTGGAGCATTTGAGAAGCAAACAAACCCATTTACTTTACACTGTGGTGCTGAGACCTCCATTCTGTTGTTTTTATCAACAGGTTAGGCAGGCAGTGTATCTTACGGCTCTGTGACCTTTGCGGGCTCCTGACATCAGCTGAGTGTCTTGTGGCCTCTGTTTACATTCTGTTACGGTGGTGTTTGGTGAACAGACCACCTTCAGCTGCCTCAGTGTTGGTCTCCAACAGAAACAGAAGCAAAGAGAGCACTTGCTTTTGGGCTCACGGTCCACGGGCCTTGGACTTCTTGACAAAAGTGTGTTTGATGCTGCAAAGGCTTTTGTTACCCAGAGTGACCCAGTGTGACACAGATCAACAAATCTTTCCCTGAACACATTGCTGACAGGAGCACATGAGACTCACTGGAATCTGGGTTCAGAACCACACCCCAAGAATAAAAGCTGTAAAGGCAAATGTGCATAGCAATTTCTGAGTGTTTTTCTTTGAAATTTGACGTTGAAATAAAAATACTTTCTCACAGCCCTTAGTGGCTGGCATCTTTCCATGCATAGCGTGTAATATAATTGATATTCATTGAGTTCTGAATGTTTCAGAGGAAAAGCTGATACTCATCTTGCAGAGCGGTGTTGCTCATTATCATTTTTATTTCAGTGGGAAGAAAGGATGAGGGGAGTGTAATTAATTTGACACAGATAATTCTGGGTTGAACATTCCAATCTCGACACCATTTTAAGACCTTCGTGTTATTAAAAGTCCTTTGTCCTCGCTTGTACTGCTTGCTCTTGCTACCCTTTCTGGTACAAGGCCATTGCTTGTTGGCTTGTTCTGGATCTGTGTCACCAACGGCTCAACTACCATGGATGGACCTCTTGGTTAAACCAAGAGGCTGGATAGACACCAACGCTCAGTTTTTCTATTGACTCCTGAGCTTACCAGGTCCTTACCAGTTCCTCAGAAGCTACGTCATATCTCTATCTGCAAACTCTTCAGGAACACTATGTCACCATGGGAGCTGCTACTAACCCTTAACAATGACTTCTGTCTCCCCAGCCCCCCGGAGGGAGGAGGGTGAGAGTATCTTGCTATGTAGCCCTGGATAGCCTGGAACTCAATATGTAGGTCAGGAGAGCCAGGGATTTGCAATAATCCTCCTGCCTCAACCTCCCAAATGTTGGGATTACAGGTATGGATCACTACACTTGGCTGCAATAACTTTTTCCTTTAAAATTTTCTTTTTCAGGAGCAGATAAGCTGCCTCGGGTTCTCTATTTAGCAAACCACTTATCCCAAGGGACATTCCATCTTGACAGAGACCTTCCTAGATGATCTTTTTTGGAGTGGAATGACATCTCTAACTAGACACACAAAACCCCATATTTGAAAGCCATAGTTGAGGTCTGAAACTGGTACATTGTGTGTCAACCATGCTGTTCAGCAAATATTTACTAAGTACTGTACGACTCTGGCAAGGGGAGGGTCCCTGTCTGTTCAACATTTGCTTCTTAAGATATGAGGGACAAGGTATTGTGCCCTTCAGTTCAGATCTGCACTCCTGTGCTCTGCTGCGTAGCTGAGTAAGGAATCTACAGATGGGATTGTGCTGTGGGATGTTCTGTATGGCAAATGTGTTGCTCTGATTGGTCAATAAATAAAACACTGATTGGCCAGTGGCCAGGCAGGAAGTATAGGCGGGACTAACAGAGAGGAGAATTGAGAGAACAGGAAGGCAGAGGGAGACACAGCCAGCCGCTGCCAGGACAAGCAGCATGTAAGATGCCGGTAAGCCACGAGCCAGGTGGCAAGGTATAGATTTATGGAAATGGATTAATTTAAGATATAAGGACAGTTAGCAAGAAGCCTGCCACGGCCATACAGTTTGTAAGCAATATAAGTCTCTGTGTTTACTTGGTTGGGTCTGAGCGGCTGTGGGACTGACGGGTGACAGAGATTTGTCCTGACTGTGGGCCAGGCAGGAAAACTCTAGCTACAGGATTGTCCCTTTACTAATGTGTTGTCTGCTTGGTTTTGTTGGGGACGGAGGAAGAGGGACCTTCCTTTGAGTTTGTCAAGATCACCTCAGCAAAAGTTCACAAAGGGTCAAAACCCTCCGTGTTCTTTAAGTCCCCAGGATAGCAGAGTGGTAGCTGTTTCTGTCAGAGGACTAAGGTCTGTCTTCCCAGAGCCCCCTCGCTAGCATCTCCATCTGGAACCCTGCGGTGCCCCTGTAGTGCAGCTGCTTCCTGGGTTATTTCTGATGACTTCAGCAAATAGTCTTTCTCATTCCACCCCTCACCACTGAGGTCACAAATCTCAACGTTAAGTCCCTTGCTGGAATCTCTCTTCTGTTGTCTCTGCCTTCCACTGCTGATGCCAGGCTCTGGAGGAGAGCCCCTGAGGCTTTGCAAGGATCCTGAAGCTTCCCTTACCAACCATTCCCCAATCGGAGTACAGCGGTTACCGCCTTGTCCACAGGAGATATGGTGGGAATCTGGGCCGTGAATGTCCACGTCCCTGTCTCCCTGCGTCTGTCGATTGTTTTATTAGTGGACTTTGGATCTCAGCTCACTGGACATAGGCTATAGAAGTGTACAGTTCATTAAATCAACTGAAAAAATTGTAGTGACACTTCCAGCTGTATAGACTGACATATTAAATCCGGACTCCAGTTCCATGCATTCGATTTAATGATGATGGTCCATGACTCCATTCCCACAATAAGCCCCAGGCTGCTGCCTACACAAGTCAGTCAGATACTGCATTCTGTTGAGTATAAGCTAATTTCCCTCTGTTAGACTTCATTTTTTCTCACAGGAACTGAGATCTGACCCCAATTATTGTTTTAAAAGTAGAAAGCACCTGTTGGCAGAGGAAGAATCTGGCTTTAACTTTGTTTGACTCTTCCCAGATGTGGCCATTCAAAACCCCTTCCAAGTAATGAATTTCCACGTCAATGTCATGGCTAGGCTCAGTAAATGCCTGACTGAGTCTCTTGGTTGTGTTTTTGTGTAAAATTGGTTCTTACTGCTAAAAATAAAAATGAGATCACCTAAGAGCTGCCATAGAACGTCTCTGGTCCTGTCGTGGGCAGCACCGTAGCAGTGGAAAACTGCTGGTGGGCTGAGGCCATCCTACTCCATTGTGTCTCAAACTTTTCTGGTCCTGTGGCCAAATCCATGGTGAGAAGCAGCAGCTCAGGGGAGGAGGGATTATTCAGGCTCACCGTCCATAGTGTGAGGGAGGCAGGAGCCAGAGATACAATGAATGTGCTCAGCTGGCTTTCTCCTTTTTATGTAATCCAGGACCCGGCACATCGACCACTGCCACCCCATAGCTAGCGTGGGTCTTCCCACCTTAACCTAATCTAAAAAATTCCCCTCATAGCTATACCTGAAGCTTGGCCCTTTCGTGGTTCTAGATTCTATCAAGTAGACAGTATTGACTATCACATATTGCCTGGTATTCATAGTTTATAATATTAGATTCATAAAATAATCTGGCACATATCTGTAATCCCAGCACTTGGGAAACAGAGGATCAGGAATTTAAGGCTAGACAGGAGACCTTGTCTCAAACCCCAGAAACAGATTCTCACATATAATTACTGACATATTTAGTATAGTTGAGTAAGCAAGGGGCAGTAGGAATCATGTGCCTCTTGTCCCTTTACATTCTCTTTGTATATGAAAATCCACGCCGTCTCACTAACCATCCCCGTCAGTAGCTAGCTACTTCATGCTGTGTTTCAGGATATTTGGTCACACTGTGTGAAGATGTTTCTCTATCCTTCCTCACCTGCCTAAGGCACCTTCTGATTGATTTAATAAAGAGCTGAATGCCAATAGCTAGGCAGGAGAGGATAGGCAGGACTTCCAGAAAAATCTGAGGTGGGGGATTCGCCAGCTAGATATAGAGGAATTCAGGTGTATGGTACAGAGGAGAGGTAACAAGCCATGCAGCAGAACATAGATTTAATATAAACAGGTTAATTTAAGTTATAAGAGCTAGTTGGGAACAAGCCTAAGCTAAGGCCAAGCTTTCATAATTAATAAGAAGTCTCTGTATCATTATTCAGGAGCTGGTGGTCCAAAGAAAGACCCATTACAGTCCTGATCAATGAGAATGCTGATTGAATCACCTCTCTGTGCTGTTGAGCCCTGGTGTAGTTTCCGCCATAGACAAAGAACACATCCTGACATGTAAGGTCGAGTGGTTAACCAAACCAATTCCCAAACTCACCTCTGAGGGTCTCTTTCTGGATCAGTCAGCTCAGTCAGAACAGAAACCATACAAGGGCTTTTTTCTTTCTTTCTTTGTTTTTCTTCCTGTCTGTACCAATTACTACACTGTTCTTTTTTAAAAACATGTTGAATTAACCATATCCTCAGTCTTGCCTTGGTCACCAGTGGCTCTTGCCTTCATGTGGTACAGGTTTACACACATACACATAACCATCTTTAAAAAAAAAAAATCTTTTTTTTTTAAAAGAGAAAATTAGTGCAACCAAGAGGAAGCAAAGCCACCCCTCACCTGAGGATTCAAAGAGGAGTTGGCATTATGGGGACATAGAACAGAGAAGGACACCCTGCAGAGTGGCGGCTCAGACCCCAGGAAAGCATTGCTGTGGGGCCTTATGTCCCAAGCAGCTCCTGAATTTTGTTTTTGATGACCTTGTTTTTTTTTTTTTAACTGTAAAACTCTTTGGGGGCCCAACACCCAGTTCCCAAATAAATACACGCATAGAGTCTTATTCTTACTTATGAATGCCCAGCCTAAGCTTGGCTTATTTCTAGCGAGCTTTTCTTAAATTATCCCATCTACCTTTTGCCTCTGGGCTTTTATCTTTATTCTATATACCTCTCTTTACTTCTTACTCCCTGACTTGCTATGTAGCTGCGTGGCTGGCCCCTGGAATCCTCCTCTCCTCCTTTTCTGGCTCCTCAATGTTCTCTTCCCAGATTTCTTCTCCTATTTATTCTGCCTGCCAGCCCTGCCTATCCTTTTTCCTGCCTCACTATTGGCTATTCAGCTCTTTAATAGACCAATCAGGTGTTTTAGACAGGCAAAGTAACACAGCTTCACAGAGTTAAACAAATGCAACATAAAAGAATGCAACACATCTTTGCATTATTAAACAAATGTTCCACAGCATAAACAAATGTAACACATCTTCAACTAATATCCCACAACACCTTGAAAATTCTGACTTGTATTGGTCAAGTACTTTGTAGAATTCTTCAGTACTGGAATTCCTCTGATGTCTTCCTCCTCACAATTAAAGTAGGGTTGTAGGTTTGCAAACAAATGCCACAAACATAAGGTTCCCGTCTCATCTCAAGAGCAAGTACTCAGCATGCTGCTGCCCTTGCAACCCCCAACCCAACCCTGCTTTTCATATTTTTCTACCATGGAGCAAACCACTATATGCTTCAGAGAGTTAGTGAAATGTGTTCCCTTCATTTTCTGTCCCCCTCTCAGTTCTTAAAATCACGGTGGACTCATGGACATTTATTTTAGACTGTGGTGGAAATCCAGCACCAAATCATTGATTTTCCCCCCCAAAATTGTTCTAGCTTTGTCCAGTTGGGCTCTTGACACATGTAGGTTTGTTTGCATGTTTGTGTCTGGTTCTGAGTATTTCTTTGTTTCCTTGGAATATAAGATGTTTCAGGCTCAGTTGACACATCTCGTGCCTTAGTTCTTCAAGCAGCACAGAGTCCCTTTAGAAACAATTCCACAGCAATACTTACTTGACTTACTCACTGCTTGGGGCCAAACAGCCTGGGATGGGCTGCTGCACTAAAAACCTCCCAACCTGCATATTCTTAGGCTCGGAGACATTGGCATTCTATCAGAACTACCCAGAGCAGGTGGCGAATTGGGCAGGGCAGATCTTGCTCAGAGACAAGAATGTCTGTTAGAAGGAATACATCCATAATTACCAACGTTACGAATTTGAACATGACCACGCACAAGACTTCCATTTCAGATGTTTGGCTCCATTTCCAAAGGAGTTTGATACTGAAAGGTCTGCAAGAAGTCATTCGTTGGCTGAAAAGGTGGCACAGGTAGGAAGGTGTTTGCCATAGGGGCACGAAAGCTTGAGCGTCACAATGCCACACATCTGCAGTCCTGGCACTGGGGAGGTGGAGGCAGGAGGATCCCTGAGGTTTGCAGGTCAACCCCAGAGTCAGGGATAGACCCTGTCTGAAAAAAATAAGCTGGATGCCGCGTGCACCCACATCCCTACCCCTACACATGAACATGTGCATGAATGTGTGAACATGCGCGCGCGCACGCGCACACACACACACACACACACACACACACACACACACATACAGCATTATATCTGAGTCCCTTTACTGATGTTCAAGATGAATGATGACAGTTTAAAAATCCTGTAATTACGTTGAAGCTAGGACAGGGTTATTTCACTCTCTTTTGTGTGTTAAAATATTAAGTTGCTGATAATAAACACTTGTGATGAACTGCACCTTCCTTAACTTACATGGGCATCCCTTCATTTTGAAATCACCAGGAGACTCAAACAGTGGAGTGGATCCAGGGCTCTCCAGGCCACTGGCCCCTGTATATGGATTTTTCTTGTCTTCTGGCAGAAGTGGTTTGCTTACATCTATCTGTACAGATAAGAACACAATCACTGTAAGGTGGGTGAGCCCGGCTGCTCTGTGCACTCCAATTTGCTCTGCAAAGGGCAGCACTTGTACATCCTCGGCTACATCCAGAAGCTCTACTGTTTTAAAAACTTGCTTGCATTAAACATGAGAACCAGACCAGTGTGGTTGCCACAGGGAATTGCAGGCAGCTCCTCCCGGCCCAGGATGAGCTTCGCTCTGGGTGAAGAAAGCTTCTGGACTGAGGAGGGCTTGGAACAAGTGAGGCACTGAGCATTCTGTGAAGACTGGAGTGGATTTTGGCTGATGGGTCTGATTATGATATTTTTATGTGACAGGGTCTCCATGCAACCTAGCCTGCCCTCAAACTAGACATATAGTCAAAGATGACCTTGAACTCCTTTTTTTTCCCCCCTGTCGGGTTTCTCTGTGTATCTCTGGCTGTCCTGAAATTAGCTTTGTAGACCAGGCTGGCCTTGAACTCACAGAGATCTGCCTGCCTCTGCCTCCCTAGTGCTGGGACTAAAGGAGTGTGTCACCACACTCAGCATGACCTTTAACTCTTGATCTTCCTGCCTCTGTCTCCCAAATTCTGGATTACAAGTATGCACCACGACACCCAGTTTATGCAGAGCTGGGGAATCAAACTCGGGGCTTCATGCATGCTAGGCAAGCACTTTATCCATTGCGCTACAGCCCAGCCCCTGATTTCGGTGTGAGTATTTGAGGGGAGGGAGTGGGAGTGATTATGGGATTGCTTCTCCTTAACACCCTGAGAAGAACATGGGATGAGCTATGAGGGTGTGCCTTGGCTGTGTGAAGGAAGAGAATGCCCCTCTAATGAAGAGGGAAAGCAGGAAGCAAGAACGCAAGAGAAATTACAGAAGACAGGCGGGAAGGCACTACAGGGGAAAACCCAGCCCCGGAACTCCCAGTTAAGCTGTACCCTGCTCTGCGCCCGTGTAGCACCACAGCCTGGACTGCTGCCTGGTGGTCGGACCCCGTCTTCTGTCTCTTTACACTTTGTTTCCTCTCCACAACCAACCCCACTCCTAGGGAGCAGTGTGGCCTCAGGCCGGGGCCCTCTTCTATCTCAGGCCCTGCTTTGGCATTTGGCACTCAGCTTGAAAACGAAGGGTGTGACTGGGATTTGCTACTGTGACCTCTATGCTCACTCCCACCCTACCAACTCAGCCCAGGTTCTATCACTGCCCAGCTGTGAGGCTTCGGTTGCCTGCTGTTGTCTCTTGCGCTGTAAAATGGAGATGGTGCCATCCATCTCAGAGGGTTGCTGTATCGACTTAGTGCCCGCGTGGCAGCTCTGGCTTCGGCATCTCCTCATGTTCCCAGCCCCGCAGGCCTCCTGGATCATAATGGCTGCAGTCGGCTCTGCCAGCGGCTTGCTGGGCAAGCTTCCCAGATGTTGCTGATGGATTATCAGATGTCCTTTAGAGAGACCATCTCTCCCTGCGCACCAGCTACAGCAGGCCCAGTCCGCCCTGGCTAGACTTCCCAACTGTCTCTCCCTGCATGGCTCCCCACTGACCTTGAACTCCTACCCTCACAGAACGGTAAGAACTCAGAGTCAGCTTCGCTGGACACTTGCATTCCCCTTCCTTCCCACACCCGCAACCCCTGCCCTGCATTTTCTTCAAGGTTTCTGGAGATAGCCCAGCTTCGCTCAGCATTCCCAGTGTGATAAGCTACCCTGTAGCGTATTATCTCCAACTGTTTACTCCGACGAGAGCTTGTCTGTAAACTTTGTCCCAGGTTTATGGTTCCAAGTCCGTGGCTGACGTGGCAGGCAGGGCGAACGGACAGCAGATCAGGGGACCCTGTTGACCCAGCAGGATGCAGACATGTTTCCTGGAGGCTCAGGGAGCCTTGGTGCCTGAAAACAGTGGAAGCAAGGTCAACCGCGGTTGCGGACAGTTACCAAGTGCTGCCGCGAGGGGGCGATGGCGCCAAACGGTCTCTCTCCCTGCGGGGAAGGCCACCAGGGGGTCAGACCCCGGCTCCTCTCCAAATTCTTTCTGCTCCCGGAGCAGATGGCAGCCGCGAGGCGCCTTCGGAAATCCCGATGTAATATTCTGCATCCAAACAGTTATTCTAGACCCGCGCTTCTCAGTCCTGGTTCCCTTTAAAAAGCTCTAAACCCACACAGAGCAGTGAGGCCCACGGAAGCCGTCTCTGTTCTTGTGTTTTTATACTAACTTGTTTATTTGGTGGGGTGCTCACACGCCACGGTGCATGCCTAGCGGTCAGAGGACCACTTGTGGGAATCGGCTCTCTCCCTCCCCCACGTGAGGTCCAAGGTGGAACTCAGGTCGTCAGACTCACCCTCAGACGCCCGGGAACTGGAGTTGCAGTTAGTTGCCTGTGAGCCTGAGTGCTGGGAACTGAGTGGTGGTCCCCCTGCAAGCCCAGTGAGTGCTCTTAACAACCCGGCCCTCTCCAGCCCTCCATTGGCTCCTTTGTCATTCTAACAGGGACCCCAAGAATCTAGTTACACGGGGTAGAGGGTGGGGGGATCCAAAGGGAATCATGGGAGCAAGTTTTCATTTTAGATCACTCTATCATGTTTCCCCTGTGGCTTGACAGTCACTGCTGATGTCTGGTTTTAGAATACTCTTTTGCCTAGTTCTGGAAGAGCCTGGGGTTGAGAACAATCTTGAAGTTATCGCCCCTTGGAAAACCGTTTTTAACATAATCCTTTACAAGGAACTAGCTATCAGCTAAGCTTTTAACACATGTGTATGAATTAATTTATCAGATACAAAATAGGGTTTGCAGAAAAATGAGGCCAGAAGAGATACATGTTTAAAAGGAAGGGGGGCTTTTTTTATTGCTCTCTGATACAGACTTTCTGAAAGATCACAAAATATTAAAAATTAAATAAAATCAGCTACAATTCTTTCATTACTACCTAGACTTGTTTCTCTCCCACATTTATGCATTGTTTTAGAATCTGTGCATCCCACATGATTTTGTCCTATCCTTTTATAGCTTAATATAATGTAAACTTTTTAGGTTGGAAAATTCTACAGGAGCACATGAGTGGTTGTCTGGAATTGCATTGTGGCTATACACAGGCTGGTCTATGTCTGCACCTTTCATAGACCTTGTATTTATTTTATATTTTATTTTATTTGGTTTTGTGAAACAAGAGCTCACCAGCAACTCAGGCTGGCATGGAATGCACTCAAGTGGCCCCAGCTGGTCTGTAACTTGCCACCTTCCTGCTTCTTGAGTGTTGGGATACGAGTTCCATGCCACCTTGTCTAGCATAGGCTGTGTTTGGTGCTGCTAGTAAAATATAACTGCCTACTGTGGTTAGGTTACAAATATTTTTTTTTTTCTAAGAGGCGTGGAATCTCACAGACAGGCTAGAATCTCATGGACCCAACTTCAAATTCCCAGGAAAACAAATCAGTGCGCGCATGCACACACCCACACACCCACACACCCACACACCCACACACCCACACACCCTCACACCCACACACCCACACACCCACACACCCACACACCCACACACCCTCACCATCAAGGCTTGGGTTGGGCGTCTTCACCAAACCCACTCATACGTGGCGGGGACAACGGATTACAGGACTGGCACTACCCACAGAAGTTGCAGGGAGCCTGTTTCCGTAATCCGTTGAGTGGATTTGGGGTGAGGATAGCTGGATCTAGAAAAATTCAGCTGGGGGCTGCTGAGATGGCTTAGCCAATAAAGACACCTGCTGCATGATTAAGCCTGGCTGTCCGAGTTTGTCCCCCAGAAACCACATGCAGAAGGAAGGAAAGAATCAATGCCACCAAGTTGACCTCTGACCTCCACCTGTGTGCTGGGGCATGTGTGCCCACCTCCTCCACCGGCCTGCCCCACAATAATAATTGTGTTAAAAGAGAGCTGGGTGTATGGCCTGTTCACGTCCTCTGTGAACCATCTCTCCCTCCTTGGGTATGAGAATTGTGTTGCAAGCTGTGACAGCATCAGGAGACTATGCTGAAAAGTTAGAATCCCAGTGAAGACACGTACCACACGTGACATGAGAAATCAAATCGCAGTACCATTTGCTGCCTTTATACCGGGCAGATTCGGGCCAGACTCTGTCCATTGATTATTAACTCTCTGGAAGCAGTCCATGAACAAGGTACCCACATTCTGGATTTACAGACTACAAAACTGAGGCAGAAGGAGGTAAAGTAGCAGCTGTTAAGTGGGTCAGTCAGAACTTAAACTCAGGCAGCCAACGCCCAATTACATAATGCTGGGCGCCTGCCACAGCCCGCTAGTGAGTGATTCCATCAGATTACTAAAATGCTTTAAAAAATCAGAATCATCTTTCTGCCCCTCGGGGATTTATATAAACCCGAAAGAAGCATTAGAGATGGGAACTTGTTCCCACAAAATGGGCTAGGCTGCAGCTTGACCAAACCACAGGTGGGAAATCTGTATGGAATCTGATACAGATGCACACACCACACACACACACACACACACACACTATACACCACATATACATACTCAGACACACCCCACACACACATTGCATGCACACACATACACACACCCTCCACATACACACACATTCAAGCACACACATCACACACACTCGCATATATTCGAACACACACACACACACACACACACACACACACACACACGCTGATGTGTTTCAAGGCCAGCAGCATAAGCTAGGCAAACTGGCTTTTGTACAGGACTGTCTTCCCAGCTAACTGCTGCCATCTTCAAGAGTCCAGCTGAGCTGAGCGTGCTTGACAAAGATGAACACATCTGGGTTTGTTGACTGTTTATGTTCCTGCTTAGCTGGAGTGGGTGGGGGGTTGTGAGACCCTCACCTGAGTATCCAGCCCTTCTCTCAACCAGTTGTATATAATTTTTCCTATTTGCACAGGGCCTCAGGGGCTGGAGTAAACAGGTGGGGAATAACGAGGGAGTGGGCCCTATCTACAGGAAAGCCCTTATCCTCGATGGGTAAAGACTTCAGTTTCAGCCTGACGGGGGAGGAGTGCCCATGCCTTTCTAAATAACTCTCACCTGTGTTCTGTATGGAAGCCCCAGTAAACTCACTGGTTCGCCAGGTGAACTCTGGTGGAATATTGCCTCAGTTTATCATTGGGACCTTAGAAGAAGGAGTACTCACTGTTTTATCTCCCTCTGGGAAGGAATTTTTGCAACAGTGACACATGCCTGTGGTCCCAGCCTTGGGAGGTAGAGACCGGAAGCTCAGAAGTTCAAGGTCATCTTTGATGACACAGCAAGTTTGAGGCCATTCAGGCTATATGAGATCTTATTTCAAAAACAGAACAAAACACAAAACCCCAAGAACAATGATATAGAAAAAAATGTGTGTTTAGGTTTTGTTTTTGAGATGGGGTCTTACTATGTACACCAGACTGGCTTTGAATTATCCATTCATCTTCCACCCTCAGACTTTGCAGTTCAGGGGTCACGTGCATACGCCAGACAGTGAAACAGCGTTTTACAGTAGTTTCAAGATGCCTCTCTGTGCACTGCCCACATTCAAATGCAGATTTCTGCCGGGTGTGGTGGTTCATGCCTGTTCAAAGTCTTTTTCAACTATGTAGTGAGTTGGAGGCCAGCCTGAGCTACAAGAGACTGTCTTAAACCCAACAAAAACACAAACAAGTGATAATAAAGCAGGTTTCTGGGTATTGGACCTGGGGTGAGTGACATTCCCTCACGCCCCCAATGACATCAGTTCGCTGCCTCATGAGGAGCAGCGGGGCATGTCCAACTCTAGGCTTAGGATGTGCAGGATGGGAAGTTAAGTTCTGAGGTGAAACTCACGTACTGTACAACCTGCCCAACTCACAGAGCTGAGCTTCCAGCTACATAATTTTAGAACATTTTCATAAACTCCAAAGAACCCAGAACCTCTTTGCTGCAACCAATCCATCACCTGGTCTTTGACAACTGCAAAACTACTTCCTGTCTCTGTGGACTTATCTATCCCAAGCATTTCCTAGAAGCACACCATAGTGAGGTTTGCAAGCTTGGAGAAGACCTAATGGGCAGCAAGCAACCCAAAAAAGGCCAAGAGCTCTGTGATTTTCTTCCCACTTGGAGTGTGACAGACTCTTCCTAGGGAGACATCATACACACACACACACACACACACACACACACACACACACACACATCTACTCACCCCAGATAAGGAGCCCACGACAGACCAAAGTATAGATACCACCAAAGTACCACTTGGTGAACCACCTCATTTTATTGGGGTCACTTAAAGGGATATGGGTGAGGGCTTCTTACAGGAGCAGAATGACTGGATGGCGGCTGTATCGCTAACGCCCACCCCAGCATGGCTGACAGGTATCCAAGGCTGGGAACCTGGAGCACAGT
>CABHPP010128075.1:0-18485 GCA_902168425.1 Peromyscus attwateri
GGGGATGAGATAGAATCTCAAAGTAATTTTAATTTGTAATGGCTACGGGTGTTGAACTCTTAAAAATATTTTTTGTCATTTATATTTTCTTTTGAGAACTCT
Organism: Peromyscus attwateri; assembly: GCA_902168425.1. Lineage (NCBI taxonomy): Eukaryota > Metazoa > Chordata > Mammalia > Rodentia > Cricetidae > Peromyscus > Peromyscus attwateri. The sequence continues at coordinate 103 of CABHPP010128075.1, forward strand.
CTGTGAAGTTCATTAGCACACTTACTGATTGATAGTTTGTTTTGCAGTTTGATTTTTTTTGCATTTCTTTGATATTCTGTATATTAACCCTGTGTCTGAAGTAGTTCAACTTTGTTTCTTTTGCTGTGCAGAAGTCCTAAAATTTCACCTAAGCCCCTTTCCTCTGTAGCACGACTGTGTCTCTAGCTGCCTTTCTCCTGCTTGATCATGTCCCCCTTTCCCCAGTTTCTGTCTGGTGCTCACCATTTCAAAGACACCTTAACTTCTTTTGGACCACGAAACTTGTGCCCTTTCTAATCTCTTGGAAATCTCCCTGCATGCTGCTGAAAAGAAGATGGAGCTATGTATTTTTTCCTGTATGTGAAAATTCCTGTTTTAAATTAGTATGTTCTTTTTAGAAGTTAACTTTTGACAGTACTTAATTTATAAATAAGTAGTACATTTACACTCTTGCTATTTCTCCTTCTCCTCCCTCAACTCCTCTCATATACTTCTCATTCTCTAGAATTCATGACCCCTTTGTCTATGGTTAGTATTATTACACACACACACACACACACACACACACACACACACACACACACACACTCTCTCACAGAGTTGTATGTGTGCATGAGTATGTATGTCTGTATATATATATATACATATATATATATAATTTATAAACTAGTATGTTTCCCCATGGCTTATCAAAAACTTAGTGTTGTTTCTCTCTCCTTCCTCCCCCTCCCTCTGTATCATCTTCTCTGCCTCCTCTGCCTTTCTTTCTGAAAGGCTACAGAAAGAAAACAAATTAAGGCATTATTACCAAAATACAAAATAAGAATAAGGGCATAAACAGCAAAAGAGCAGCAAATTACAACAATCAACAGATGCCTTTCAGTAATAACTTTAAGTATTAATAGCTTCAGTTTCTGAGTCAAAAGGGAAAACTGGGTGGGACTTGGCTTTCTGTTATCTTGATGTTTTGTAATAGGTTTATTGCTTTTCTATCTTCTCACCTAAATGAGCTGTTTTTCGTATCTTAGTAATGCATTTCTATTTCTCATCTGTCCTCTTCTTGGGCCCTCCTTTCCTGTGCTAACTGTAGTAGTATTTTTGTAAACTGTTTGGCTTAGTAGTTCATTGTTAAAAAATTTATCTTGGTAATTATAGTTAAAGATGAATGTTTGCTGTTATTGTTTTAATTGTATCCTTCGCTGTTTATGTGCTTATCTCTCATTTCTAAATACTTGCATCTACTCTAATTTAATTTCCAACCCACTTGTGTATTCCTCCTGCTTCGGGCTCATGAATGCTGGAAGTACAGGTATGTACCATTGTGTCTGTCTGTTACTTTCCTTATTTTCTAACCATTTGCCTTATAGCTCATCATGTTTTATGGATTATATTTTAATCATTGTATTAGATTTTAAATTTATTTTAATACCTCCTACAGCAGTTTTCTGTAGTTTTAGGTCTTTCTAAAAAATTAAAAGTCCTGATTTGTATTTTCTTGAAGTTAGGGTGTTGATAGCCTTTGGCTTTCCCTTGTGTTCATGAAGCTAGTAGGTTTTCTGGCAATCTCTGTACTAAGTCTGACAGCAGTAAGTGTGTTTAACTTAAGTACAGGTAGGAAAATGGACAGTAGTAAGGGACATCAGTATGAATAGGGAGTTCTTGCTCAAAATGTGATCCAGAAGCAGGCTGGGAGGATGCCCATCATTGACAGAAGCCGCAAAAGAACTCTTGTCTCACAAGATGACCTTTTAATGTTTTAGTTATTAGGGATTTATTTTTATTTTTAGATTTATTGTATCTTTCCAGTGAGATTTTGAGATGTGCTTTAAATATGTGTGTCTTCAATTGCAGATATTGTACTGGAATTAAGTAAAACTAACTGTGTATATTTACCAGAAGGATATTTTGAAAAGTATTGTTGCTAATTATATCTCTGGAATTTCTTCTAAGATTTAATATTTTAAAACAGAGCAGTGTGGTTTCTTCTAAAATATAAAATTTCAAAGGAATGATGCCAGCATTCGAGTAGCTGTGTATTGAGACTGGCCTTCCTAGGTTTGAATCTTAGCTTTAGTGGCATTGGCAGTACACACATGACAAAGTTCTTGTGTCTTGATTTCTTTGTTCTAGATACCATAATAATAATGTGAATCTTAAAAGATGGTTTAAATGAGTCACTGTTTTAGAGTCCCTGTGATAATATTTAATACAGTTACTGTGAGGTAGGTGTTTGTTAAGGAAGGCGAATGTAGCTGTTTATAGGAAATGAATATGAATTTGTTCCAAATAATTATTTATTTAAAATAGTAACAATGCATTTGAATTGCTTGAATGATCATGTTTTTGTCTTTTCTTTTTAATCTTTGTAGCTTATCGTGAACCTCATTTTTATTACCAGTTCACAGCTCGATACCACGCAGCTCCCTGCAATAGTATCTATAACATTTCTTTTGAGAAGAAACTTCTTCAGATTTTAAGTAAACTGGTTCTTGACCTTTCCTGTGAAGTTTCCTTGCTTAAGTCTGAATGCCATCGTATTAAAATGCAAAGAGCTGGTTTGCAAAATGAATTATTCTTCACATTTTCAGGTAAATATACAAAATACTTTTAGGAAAGACAATTTGGGAACACAACCAACTGATATTAGCATATGAATGTTACAAAAATCTAAATGTATTTCTTCCCCTCGAGTTTGACTTAGTACTAATAACCCTCTAAATAAAATCCTGCTGATTCATGTCATCAGTGGACAGTGTGCTGTGGCACTTTACTGTTGAATGAACGTTTGAGTAAGGACCTATAGTATTTAGTTATAGTGATCAGTTAGTGGAACTACAAGCATTTGCTTGTAAGGTGGTTAACATTGTAAACCAGACACTTCATCCCATTGAATGTGTTGTCATTAATGCAGGAGAGAGAAGGCACATAGTCTCAGGAATGAGCATCCATGCATTTTGTAGGACGTCCTTCTCCTATTTCTCCTCTCTTTCTCCTGTATTTGTTGTCTAGAGTTTAATTTTGGTAGAGACAGTAGAGAGGCAAGATCAAGATAAACTCTTATCTTCTGTAATTCTTGCTTTTCTCTTCTCCAGGAAAATTTCAACAGTTTTCACCAACCTTAAGGCAGATGATGAAGCTAAGCTTTGCTCTAGCCTGTCAAGGACACATTATTAGTGTACAGAGGCTTCATGAATCTTTGTTTCCTGGTTGTTTTAATAGATGGACAAGCTCTTAGAAAGCTTACATTTGAATTTATCATAGGGAAGAGATGACATCCACTCTAAATGTTGCAGTTGGGATCCAGCTTTGTGCTTCCTCAAACGACTAATACTTTTGAGTATTTTTTTTTAAAAGCAAACAGCAAACTCCTTTATTCAATAACAGGGAAGGCCTTATATACCCTGCTCCCAGCACCCAAGCTGTGTCCCAATCTGGTGGCATTGTGTGGTCATCCCCCATTGGCTGGGCACAATCAGGAACTCTGACAGCTCCTGTTGCTAGGCCCTCGGACAGACTCCAGGTTGACTCATAAGGAAGTACATTGTGTACATGCCTTGGCAACTTGTTTGAGCCAATTTTCTTGACCCTATGGGTTTGCCCTACTACATCCCTCCACCTGAGATTTCCTTCATCCTCCTTGCAATTTCAAATCTTGGTATTCTTCTTTATGTCTTGGCTGAAAAGCTATTTCCTCCAATAAATTTTTTTTTAATTTTGTAATTAATTTAATTTTACATATCAGCCACAGATTCCCCTGACCTCCCTCCTCCTGCCCCCCCCTCCCCCCAACCCATCCCCCATTCCTACCTCCTCCAGGCCAAGGACTCCCCTGGGGATTCAGCTCAGCCTGGTAGATTCAGTTGAGGCAGGTCCAGTCCCCTCCTCACTTCACCCAGGCTGAGCAAAGTGTCCCAACATAGGCCCCAGGCTCCAAAAAGCCAGCTCATGCACTAAGAACAGGTCCTGGTCCCACTGCCTGGGGGCCTCCCAAACAGTTCAAGCTAATCGACTGACTCACTTATCCAGAGGGCCTGATCCAGTTCCATGGGGTCTCCTCAGCTATTGGTTCATAGTTCATGTGTTTTCACTAGTTTGGCTATTTGTCCTGTGCTTTTTCCAATCATGGTCTCAACATCTCTCTCTCATACAATCCCTCCTCTCTCTTGCCGATTGGACTCCTGGAGTTCCACCTGAGTATTTTTTAAAATGTATTAAGTGGTCATTCATTTATCTTTTTGGGAAATTGTTAACTCATTCTTTTTTACCTTTTAGATTGTGGGGATTTTTTCTTTCTTTTTGTGATTTTAATGTTACATTTAGAAATCTGAGGTCATTAAGGGCTGTCACCTTTTAGTTCATTTTTTTCTGATGACGTTAAGATGCATTTTGAGTTAATTTCTGTAAATAGTGAGGTTGGATTTGACTTTATGCCTTTGATATGTGAGGGTTTAATGAAATAATAAAGAGGAATGAAATAATGTCATTTTATGGAATATTGTTGCGAGTGGACATCATCATATTAAGCAAAATCAGCCACAGATCTTTTATATTATGGTATACTTTATTATTTTATAGTTGTCATTGTTCGATTATTCTTACTTGTTTACATTTGTCTTCAAGCTCTGAAGTTCTGACTTCTATTTATCTATTGACCAGGTGTTCCATTGATTTTTTTAAAAATTTGATCTACTGAGCTTTTTAATTTCCAAAATTTCAACTTCATTTTTCTCTATTTCTATTTCTTTATTGAAATCCTCATTTATATCCTACATCAGTTTAGTTATTACATTTAGCTTTTGGTATTCTCACTGAATTCATTCGGTTTACTGGTGACTATTTTTATTTCCTTTAACACTCTGAGAACAGTTCTGGAGAATTCTTTGGTCACTTCCTCAAGTTCTCTCACCTTAGTCTATTGCTATAGAGGTAAAAGTGTTTGGAGGAGTCATGTTGCCTTGGTTTTCATGATCTTTGTGTTTCTGCATTAGAACTTGTACATGTGGGATTTCATTTTGGGGCTGATTTTGTCTCTTTTATCACATGTATTCTTTCATTGCAAGTATTTTTCAGTGTTTGGGGTGGGGGTGCTGAACTGTAATAAATTGAAATATCATTTGTCCCCACCTGTCTCAGAGTAAAGCAACTAAACTCTCAGCTCCTGTTCAGGGCACGTAGGTTGATCTCTAGCACCACTTCAAAAATAGAATACTGTCTGTGAAAGCAGCCACAGCTGCTAGATAGGCCAGCTACAAAACAGCAACGGTGAATTAAATACAACCATCCCTTCAACTGCAGTTAGTTAGAGGAGTAAGGAGGAAGGGCGGAATAGTGTATATTAGTATATTAGTTACTAAGGGTAGAGATGGAAAGGGAATAAGCCCAGTAAGACTAGTGATTAGTACTAGAGCAGTAGATGAAGAGAGGAAAGTAAGTAAAAGGAAGGAGCAGTAAGGGGGAAGAAGGGAGATTTAGCAGTTCTGGTTAAAGGAAAATGAAAAGAGAGGTGAAAAAAAAATGCAATCTGTCAACCTAAAACAACCCCAGAGCTCAAGAGGCTGAAACATGCATACTGTCAACTTTGGGGGAGGCAGTGTTCTTGGGAAAACTTAAAAAATCTGGGTAGAGGTGCGATCTGTATGTGGTTTTGTACCTGACCACGGAGGCTAGGCTTGATTCTGTGCATTCTCTTGCTAGAATAGGGCACAGGGCAAGTTTTGTGTGATTTCATGGGGGTGTGGTGTGGATGCCAAGCCTTCTCACAGGTTGAGGTGTGTATGCAAGGGCTGCCAGTGTGAAGCTGTCAGTGGGCATGGGTTGGGACCTGGGTTGCTGAGGTATAAAGCCTGCCCCCGTGTAGTCCTCTATGGCGGGGGAGGAGGTAGACTATGGTTCTTGGTCCTGCTATATGCAGTCTCTCAAAGGGACAGTATTGGGTCCCAGATCTGTCTCTACACTGTCTACTTTGGTCTGTGTCTCAGACCAGATATCCACCTCATGGAACAGTGCATAAATTCTAACTCAAAACCACAAAGTTTTACTTCTCTGTTTAGAAGTATTCTGAAGGCCAAACCTCAGACTATAGTCTTGTGACACGTTTGCTCTGGGTTGCCAGCATAAGCCTTTCAGTGTGGCCCCTTTGACCATATAACTACTTAGCCATTGAGTCTACAAGGTCCTTTAAGAATGCCTTTTTTGGCACTGTGTCACTGATCTGGTGGGATAGCGAGAACAGGATTTCCCCAGTACTAATCCTCCCTTGGTAGTGCAGCTCTTATGCCTTTGCCTCCTCACCATCCCTCCAACTCCCGGTCTACCTTTCCTTAAGTAATATGTTCCTTAAAATATAGTGAGACCCTTCTGAGTGCTCTATCCATAGCCATTGTTCGGACGCCACAGTTGCACTCTCAATGTTAATAAAGCACTCTGTCATTGGGCTGAAGCCACTGGATTTGATCTCAGACTCTGCTGTTCTCTTTTCTTTCTTTGCTACTGGAAGGAATGCTTCTCTGCATGCACTCACTCTGTAGGATGGTTTTTCTCCAGGTACTCAGGGCTGTACTGCAGATACTGTAGTGAGTCCTGCTGGATGCAGTCTGCCATCTTTTGTTATCTTGTTGCTCAGTTAATAAACTCTAGCACTAGCCATAGTCCTAGAATTGTGATGAATGATAAGAGGGAGTCCTTTTGCCTTGTTCCTATGTGAAGCCATTTGGCTTCTTGCTCTTAAGTATGGTGGTGACTACAGTTTGTTGCAGCTGTTCTTTATTTAGCTGAAGAAATTTGCCTTAGTCACGAATTAGTAATGCTTAACAAGAATGACATTGGGTTCATGCTGCTCTCTTGCTCTCCCTTTTCCTTAGTGATATGGTCTCATGATTGTTTCTCTTTGCATTGTCCTATGGAGCCTGGTGTAAACACTACTTGATTATGCCATATTGTTCTTTTGATATATTGTTGGATTTGATTTCATATTGCTGATATTTTTGAATCTATGTTCATAAGAGTTATTGGTCTGAAGTTTTTCTTTCTTGCAATGTATTTATCTGAGTTGCATATCAGAGTAAATATTTCATTGTTTAGACAAATAATCCCTAATGCATTCTCTTATTCTGGAGCAATTACATCTATTGTTTGGGATATATTGTAAGCATTGGTAAACTTTTTTATTTATAAATTTTCTTCTTTAACATTTTTATATACATGTAAAATATATTTTGGTTACTCTTCCCCCAGCCCTCCCTTATTTCCTTCTCACCCATGCCAGCTCCTATTCTTTCCTATGGATTTCTTTCTCGTATTCATTAATTCTTGTTTTGTGACTCATGGAGTTTAACTAGGGCTATCTGTGTGATCCTGAGGTTGGAGCTATCCTTTCCAGTTTGATATGCTTACTCGCAGCTAGAAACTATGCTTCTCCATCTGCTGGAATCCAGTGGTTACTAATAAACCTTGAGTTTATTATTAATGGTAATGGTAAGGCCCTCTGAGCCCTTTTCCCATCCATAGTTGACTGTTAGAAGAGCTGGGAATATGTGGACCGAGTGCCAGTAGATACAAGTGAACTCAGGTCTACTAGAAGAGCAGCAATAGCTCTTAACTGCTGAGCCATCTCCCCAGCCCACCACTCACCATCGTAATGATATCTACTCTAATTTGGTTTCTTCTCTTTTCTTTTAACTGAATTTTCTTTTAGTTTTTCCAGTTTCTTATATATAAGCTTCTATTGAAATCAATCTATGTCTTCCTTTTGTCTAAAAATATATTTATTGTTTTTATTGTGTGTCAGTATATTTGTGTGTGGGCATATGTTCTACAGTGCACACATGGAGGCCAGAGGACCCCTTTGATAGTTGGTACTCTCCTTCTCCATCTATCCAGCTCCTGGGAACAAACTCAGGTCTCAGATTGCTTCCTTTACCTACTGAGCCATTTGCTATCCCATGGCTTTCCTAATATTTGTTCTCAGTGGTATAAACAACCTACATTTTTACTATAAACCTCTGTTTACTTTTCATTTCATGTCACAGATTTTGGTAAGTTTATTTTACTTTTATTCACTTAAAAGTATTTACTTTTTTGATGCTTCATATATTATGCATTAATATGTTTCTCCATGCCCAAGTATTTCAGGATTTTCAATCTGTTTTCCTGGTACTGATTTCTAGCTTAACATTTTTTTGGTCTGGATGTGTAAACTGCATGATTTCTAGTCTTTAACATTTCAAGCTGCCTTTTATGACTCAAATGGGGAGGGTTCATTGTGAAAGTTTTATGTGTGTTTGAGAATAACATGTGTTCTGCATTGCTATATGAAAATATCTCTAGGTATCATTTGTTTAGTTATTGAAAGGTGCTCTATGAGTTAGCCATAGTCTATTTTATATTCTGGTTTCTTTGTTTTTCGGTTACTGATATGGAGGAATATTGAGAGATAATATTAGATTTTGCTATTTTTCTTACAGTTTTTTCTTTAAATAGTGTGTGTGTGTGTGTGTGTGTGTGTGTGTGTGTGTGTGTGTGTGTGTGTGTGTTTTACTTTATGTGTACATGTGGAGGCCAGAGGTTGACCTTAGGTGTCGTCCTCTGTCACTCTACAATCTACTTTTTGACACGAGGTCTCTCCCTACACTTGAACTTTGCTATCTTTCCTTGTCTGACTTGCCAGGACCTGCCTTTCTCTGCACATCAGTTCTGGAGTACAGATGCACATCCCTACCCACCCCTCGCTGTTGTCTTCTGAGTGCTGGGGATCTGAACTTGGCTGTTCACTTTATCCAACTGTTCAAGACATAGATAACAGGGATTCTTAAATCCTTCTAATGATTGATCCTACTGTCATTATATAATGACCGTATTATTCCTTGAAATCAGGAATAATACTTTTTTTATTCTGACTTCTATTTTGTATGAAAGAAGCGTTGTCTTCCAGCTTCTTTTGTGTTCCTGTTAACTGCAGTGTACTTTTCTCCATCTTTTCCTTATATTCTATGTGTATGCTTATGTTTAAGATAGGTCTCTATGGAAAACTTACACTCTGGCCTTAAAAAATCAAGTGATAAATCCTGTTATTGTTTAGTATTGTATAACCCTTATGTGCAACACATTACCTGTCCTTGATCCTTTCGGGATTATCTCTTTCTCTTTTGTTTCTGATGTTTGATTATAGCATATTTCACAGTATAAATGTAGGCTCCATCTGCTTGTGTGTGCAAATTTCTGTCATGTTAGGTTTGAGACAGTTTGGTCATTATTTACTGAGACATTCCAATGTTCCATCTCTCCTCCCCTCACTCATGTCTTACGTGTATGTTGGTAGACTTGTCTCATGATCCTTTGTGCCCTTTCACTTTTATTCACTTCCTTTCCTTTTCCTTTGATCAGATTTCAGTGACTTACCTTTCAGTTCTCCAATTGGTTCTCCAGGCTGCTCAAATATGTTGCTGTAAACTTCTAGCGAATTCCTCTCAGCTATAATTCCATGCCTTGGAGTTATTGGATGACTTTTATAATTTATTTTATGTTATTAATATTCTTTTCATGGCAACATGTTCTGTTTTTTTTTATTATTTGCCCATTATTTCCTCCAGCTCTTTGAGCATATTAAAAATTATTCTCTGAGTCTGTGCTGTTTCAGGTAACCTGCCACTTCTCAGGAACATTAGAGTTAGTAAATATGTAGGCAATTCAACAGCTCCATGGAAAATTATTCTTGTTTGAAGGGTTGTGGGGGAAATGAGCCAATTAAGATCATGCATACAAATGACACAGGATTTATTAGAAAATAGTATAGAATGGCTAAAAGGATGTAAGTAGTATTAGTGGAAAATTATCAAAAATTATATTGACTATTTTATAAGTAATTTTAATTAGAAAACTGAAGTACATTTTTCATTGTATTCTCTTAGCTGTAAATGATGACAAAGCTAAGTCTTTTTTTTTTGCAAAAATAAGGTAAAAGTCTTAAGATATTAAACACTATGTTTCTGAATTAGTTATAGATTTGAGGTCTCAAGTAAGAGTTTTTTCATATTTTTTTTATTGGTACTGGGCATTAACAAAGGTATTTGGGTATGAGATTGACATTATACTCTGTAAGGATTAGCTTTTGGAAATCCTTGTGATGCCTGTTTCTTACCCCAGCTTTGAGATTGCAGTCTTAGTACAGCAGGAGTTTCCTCAGTGACCTTGCAGAGATACTTGTCAGTCCAATATTGCTTTGTCATTGAGTTTTCCTATTATTTATTTCAAATAATAGAATTGTAGTTTGCATAATAATTGCTCCTATATGTGCATAAATAAATATGTGCCTATATGAATAAACATGATTATATTGGCTAAAATGGCCACAACCACAGTCCAATCTCATTGCATTTCTAGTATTGTTGTTTCAGTTTATTTTTCCTTTTTAGTTTTTACCTATACACTAAGCATTGAATTAGGGTAGTGATACCCAATATATATGAATAGAGATTGATAGCGAATGAATGAATATGTACACAGTTATAATACTTATGTTGTAAAAGTTGAAATAATTCTATTGTTAAATACTATAAAATCAAAATATCCCAGCATCAGTTACTGAGAAACTTAATTCCTAAGATTATTGTCAAAATGAGGTTTTCCTGATTTATAGAAAACAAATATTTGGCTTAGGGTTTTGCTGAGAAACTTAGCATTAGAAAAATCCAGACTTTTTTTTTATTGGAAGAGATGTAGTTGACAAGTGATATTTCATTTTTCAAAATTTAAGTATTTTGGTATAGTGTATCAGAACAAATATAAAATATAATATATTTTCTCAGTTTCATCTATAGACACTGATAAAGGAACCAAGCCATGTACAGAGCCAAATTGTGATACTTCCAAAAGATTATCTAAGGTATGTTATGTGCTGTTGGAAAAGAAGAAAAAAATAGAATGAAAATGCCCAGTGTTTAAGTAGTCAGTCTTTGTGTTAGCTATTCATAAAATAAATACATGGAGCCCCACAGTGAGGGATTTTAACAATGAAGTCAAACTTCACCCACTACAAAAAAAGAAATCAATATAATTGAAACTTGACAAACTACTTTAAATTTAACATTGTGTAATTGGTTCTATAAAGAATGACTTTTCATTTGTTTGGCCTCATTCCATATGGCTAACCAATTTATATTAAGGAGAAATCATGGCTGTAATTTTTCCAGTCATTTCAGTTTCCATAGATGTTTGCACATTAGCCATGTATAGTGCCACTTCACTAAACTTTTATATATTTCATAGATATTAGTATTTTTGTGCAGTCATCGTGTCCTCTACAGATACAGTGTCACATCTTTCTCTTAAGTCTTTACTCATTTATCTGATCTAATCTGAATGTCTAGAGTCTGCACAAAAATGAATAGATGCGGTGAGGCTGGAGATGTTCTGTCCCTAGACTGAAAGCATTTAGTCTTCAGCAGTCAAGTCTGATGGCAGCTGTAGATTTTCACCTTAGTAGAATGATGCTCTTTTCTACTTTTCATTGACTGGATTTTTCTATGAATGGCTGTTAAATTTTGACTAGTACATTTTCTTATTTTTGTTTCTAGGAAACACATCAGTATTATATTTGTTAGAATCCAATAAAGGATTTTTCTTTTTTTTTCTCTCTCACGCACTCTGTTCTATACAATGTGTGTTATAGGATTAATTCTTCGAGCATTTTAGTGTAAAATTATGGACGTAATATAGCTTAAAGTTTATTTTTACAAGAACAGTAAGGTATAGACATATAGTATAATGTCACCATTTAGGGATATTGGTGTTGGCTTAATCTCATGATTTATTTAGCTTTTCACATTTATTTATATCCATTTCTGTGTGTCAGGCTATATACATTTTCATAGTTTGGGGTAGTGTTACATTTCCACCTCTGTAGTAAAAAGAAAGAACAGCTCCAAATTGGATCTTTGTGATGCCTTTTTAGAATCATATTTATGTCCTCATGACTCTCCTACTGCTTCCCGAGTCTAAGAACTCATTCTTCTATCCTCTGTTTTAAAATTTTCTCTAGTTAAAAAAAATCTCACAGAGGTTTAGCCAATAATATACATAAGTAGATGGTTGCAGCCTTATGATAATGTTATGGTTTATGTATTTATGGATATAAATACATTTATGTATGTATATAAAATTAGGTTAACATATGAAAAAGAACATGTGGCATCTATGTTTTCTACTTATACCCCTTCCTCACAGTAGATCCTTTTATGTTTGTTATATTTATGTGTGTGTGTGTGCATGTGTGCATGTGTGCACATGTTTATGTGTCTTTATTAGTCTTATTTAATATGTGTATATATACATATATATGTTTTCACATTCTCTAGCCATTCATTTCTGGATGGACATCTAGCTAAGTTTCATATCTCTGTTATATTTAATAGTGCTGCTGTAAATATGGATGTTAAGATTTCTTGTTGGGAGGCTGACGTAGATTGTTTTTGGGTGTGTCTATGGGAGTGATATAGCTGGATCATAAGGTAGTTTCTATTTTTGGCTTTTCGAGCACCCTCCCTATAGATTTCGTGAAGGCTGAACTAGTTACAGTTTCACACGGTATAAAGGCTCCTGTTTCACCATCCATCCTCACCAGTTTTGTTGTCGTTTGTTTTCTTTTCTACAGCCATTCTGGCTTGACTGAGGTGGGATAGAATCTCCTTGTGGTTTTGTTGATGGTGTTTGGTTTTTGGTAGTTTGAGACAAGATCTCACCCTGCAGCCAAAGCTGACTTTGAACTTATGGCAGTTGTCCTGTCAAACCCTCCTGACTTGTGAGATTCCTAGTGTATGTCATCATACTTAGTTCTTTATGTAGTTGTTCATACTTTTATTTATTCTTTGAGAACTTTATGAATGTATACAATGTATTTTTATTTATTAATCAATTAATTAATTTTCCCCAGCCTGATTGATTACAGTTTCCCCTCTGTCCTGTCCTCCCAATCCTTCCCCCCAAACCTCACCTCCATCCACTCCCTCTCCCTTCCCTTCAGAAAAGTGCAGACCTCCCATGTATATCAGCCAGCCATGGCATATCAAGTTGCAGCAAGACTAGGGCACCTCCTCTCCTATTAAGGCTGGAAGAGACAACCCAGCTGGAGGAAAGGATCCCAAGAACAGGCAACAGAGTTAGAGACAGTCCCTATTTCCTCTGCCAGGAGTCCCACAAGAGGACCAAGCCATACAACTGCAAAACATGTGCAAAAGGCTCAGGTCAGTTCCATGGAAGTTCTTTGACTGGTGGTTTCAGTCTCTGTGATCCCCCATGAGCCCAGGTCAGTTGACTATGGGTTTTACCATGGTATTCTTCACCCTCTGACTTCCATAATCCTTCCTCCCCCTATTGCACAGGATTTCCTGAGGTCGGCCCAGTGTTTGGCTATGGGTCTCTGCATCCACTTCCATCAGTTGCTGGGTGAAGTCACTCTGATGACAATTGGGCTAGTCAACAATATATGAGTATAGCAGAATACAATTAGGAATCATTTCATTGACTTTTTTTTCCTTTTTTGCCAGTCATGTTTTGTTCTATTCTTTTTGCTATCCAGCCTCTGGGTCTTGGCCCTCCAGGCATTGTCAGGGGTGGGCTCTCTCTCATAGTATGGGTCTAAAGCTGGACCTGTCATTGCTTGGCCACTCCATAATTTCTGTGCCACCTTTGTCCCAGCATATCTTGTAGGCAGGGCAAATTGTTAAGTCAAAGGTTATATGACTGGGTTGATGTCCCAATCCCTCCATTGGAAGTCTTGCCTGGTTGCAGGAGATGGCCAGGTTAGACTCTGTGTCTCCCATTGCTAGGTGTCTTAGCTAAGCTCACCCTCATAAATTCCTGGGAGTTTCTATTGCACTAGGTTTCTAGCTCACCCCAGAGATGCCCATGATTCCAGTTGTCTTTCCCAGTACTCTCTCCCTCCATCTTCCCCTGACCTGTTCCCCCCTGTTCCCATGTCTACCCTTCCCCTTCGATCCAGACACCCCTCCCAACCCAGCCTGTCCACCTGTGATTTCTATTCTATTTCTCCTTCACAGTGAGATTCATGTGTTTCTACTTGAGCCTTCCTTATTATTTAGCTTCACTGGGTCTGTGGATTTATACAATGTATTTTGATCGTACAATCTCCCAATCCTCACCTCCAACTCTTCTCAGATTGCCCCCATATACTACTCCCTACTTCATGTCCTCTTTTTCTTCTTCTTTTTTTAACCCACTGAGTTTAATTAGTGTTATCACATGTGTACGTTGGGGCCTTCCACTGGAGCATCATCAGTTTACCAGGGGTCACACCTTTAAAGGACTTCTCCTGTGTATGTTCTTGGTACCTTGTAGCAAGTGGATACAGCTGTTGTGGGTGTGCTTCTGAGTCTCCTCTGTGATCCATTAGTCTCCATGTCTATTTTTGTGCCACTACCATGTCTTAGTCACCGTGACTCTATGGTATGTCTGAAGTCTCCAGCAGTGCTCACTCCACTTAGTGTCATTGTTATTTAGGTTCTTTTGTGCTTTCATGTTAATTTTGGGATTTTTTTTTTTACTGAGTTTCATAAATAATATCATTGAAATTTAAATGGGTAGTTTTTTGAATTTTCAAATTTTATTAATATAAACATTACCATAATATAAATTCTGCCAGACTGTGATCATGGGCAGACTTTCCATTATTTGTAAAGGTATTTCAACTCCCTTGTTAGGTTTATTTCAAGGTATATTTTAAGGTAGTGAATTGGACTATTTTCCATAATTCTTTTTCAACAACTTTATTAGTGGTATATAGAAAAGCACTTGATATTTCATGTTGATTTTGAATTCTGCTAATTTGCTGAAAGTCTTTATTAAATTCAAGAGTTTTCTGGTTGAGTCTCCAGGATTTCTTAAATATAGGGTCATACCATCTGAAAATAAAGATAATTTGACTCCTTGACTCATTTCTTTTTCCCTCTTTTAAAAAAATGTGTATGTATGTACTGATGGAACAGGTTATAGTTATGAGTATATATATATATGTATATATACATATATATATATTACATGCATATAATAACAGTTAATGAAAGAAGAAGCCATGAATTTGGAGGAGAATGAAAGGTATATGGCAGGATGTGGAGGGAGGAAATGCAAATGAGGAATACCATAATAATAGTATAATATAAAAATTTAAAGTACAGAAGAAGTGTATGTGTGAATACCAGCATGTATGTATACATGCACCCCCATGTGCATGTGTGGTGCCTGTGGATGGGAGAGAGGATAGGACCTCCTGGGACTGGAGTTGTGAGTCACCATGTGAGTGCTGGGAACTGAACCCAAGTGCTCTAAATGATGGTGCCAGGTCTCCAGCATCTCCTTTTGTTTATATCCTTTTCATGCCTTAGGTAAGGCTAAGACTTCATTCACTATATTGAAAAATAATGGAGAGAGTGGACACACTTGTCTATTTCTGAATTTTAGAGAACATTCCTTGAGCTTTACCCAATTTACAACCATGTTGGCTTTAGATTCTTTGTATATAGCCTTGTTCATATTGGCATATGTTCCTTCTATTCTGACTTTCTTCAGGGATTTCATTATGAAGGGGTTCTAGACTATATCAAAGGATGTTCTGCCTCTCTGAAATTGCTTGTTCTTAAATTGCTTGTGTGCTGCTGTATCACATTTATTGACTTGTGTATGTTGAAACATCCTGTCATCTCTAGATTGAAACCAATTTGGTGATAGAGTTGTTTTCAATATGTTGTTGAATTCAGTTTGCAAATATTTTATTGAGAACCTGTTCTCCTGTGATCAGTAGGAAATTTATATTTACTTTTTTTTCTTTTTGTTGTGTCCTCATCTAGATTTGATATCCAAATTATAGTGACTTCATAAAATGACTTTGGTAGTGTTCCTTAACTTTCTATTTTATATTTTATTAAATACTAGGAGGAGCACTATTCTTTAAAAGTCTTGTAGAATTTAACAATGAATCTGTCTGATTATTGCTTTGCTAGGAACTTACTTATTACTTTCTTTGATCTCATGGCTCATTATAGATTTTCAGAATTTCCTTGACTTAATTTTGATAGATTGTGTTTCTGTCAATTCATATATTTCTTCTAGTTTTTTCTTTTAGCTTTTTGGAACTTTAGTTTTCAAAATATTCCCTAATATCCACCGGGATTTCATTGGTATTTTGTGTAGTATCAGCTATTTCAATTTTAATTTTTTAAAATTTGGATCTATTCTCTGTTTCTTTTCGTTAATTTTCTTAAGAGTTTGTTAATCTTGTTTTATCTTCTTTCAAAGAACTCTTTTATTGATGTTATATATATATATATATATACATATATATATATATATATATATATTTGAAGTTTCTATTCCACTAATTACTATTCCCTGAGACTATTACTTTTTTTGTACTGGTTTTAGGCTTGTCTTATTCTAGGTTTTTACAGCACTGAAGAACACCACTATTTGAATTCTTTTTGATTTTTCATTGTAAGCACTCACAGCTGTAGACTTGCCTCTTAGAGTTGCTTTTGTTATATACCAAAGATTTTGGTGAATTGTGCTTTAAATTTCATTTGTAAATTTTCTCTGAATTTTTGAATGACCTAAATGTCGTTCAAGTGTGTCTAATTCAGTCTCAATTTTAGTTTCTCTTGTTAATGATTTCTGGTTCTATTTTACTAAGATTTAACAAGACAAAAAAATGCTGTTTTTATATGATATCATTGCTTTATGGACAAACTTATTTAGTACATAGAATGTTGAACTCCTGAGAAGTATGTGAATTCTGCAGTGTTGGATGAAATACTCTGTAGTTAGTTGTTCAGTCCATTTTATCTATGATGCAATTGAATTCGAACTTTCATTCCCAAGTATAATTTGTGGGTGATCTAGTTATTGTTGAAAATTAGTAGTAAGATTACCATTATTTTATCTACCTATTGTTCTTTTATATCCATTAGTGATTACTTTGTAAAAGCATTCAGTACGTGCATAGTCACAGTTCTCATATATTCTTTTAGGATTTTTAGCCTCCATTAATATGTAAATGACTTTCTTTAGCATTTCTTACTTTTCCTGGAAGTCTACTTTATCAGAGATCAGGTGCTGCATTGTCTTGTTTTCAACTTCTGTTTGCCTGGTTATTAACTTTCATCCTTTCAAACATCCTTGTATTTGTTTTTGACAGTGAATTGTGTTTTTATTTTTTTAAGACAACAAATAGTAGAAGCTTTTTCTTTGAAATTTGAACTATCTGCCGTATACCTTTTAATTATAGAGTGAAAACTAATGATGTTTAGTATTGTTACATATATACACCTGCTGATCTGTGTTATTTTATTGGCTGTTCTTCTGGTTGGTTGTATTAGTGTTTGTTCTTTTCTTTCCTCCGTATTTTTAAAAGTATTTATTTTTTATTTTATGTGTATGAGTATTCTGCCTCCATGTATGTGTGTCCCTATGTGTGTGCTGGTGCCTGCAGAATTCAGGGGTGTCAGAATCCCCAGAACTGGAGTCCTGATGATATGAGCTGTAATGTGGATTCTGAGAACTGAATCTAGGTCCTCTCCAAGAGTAGCAAGTGCCTTTTACCACTGAGCATCTCTCAGGCCTCCTCTCCCTGATCTGTATGAAGGGTTTGTTGTTTGCTGTGTTTGCTGTGCTGGATTCTTTCCTAGTTCTCATTGTTTTTTCCAGTCCTCTCATGAATATATTCCATTTTGTGCTCTTGCAGTTGAAACCTTCATCTCCTTTTATGTTTAGTGTTCTTTTATTTATTCTTCCTGCAGTGCTGGCTTGGTGGTCACATACAGCTTTAATTTTATTAATGTCATTATTTCTTTGATACTTTAAAAAGGGGACTGTTGGATATAGCAATCTTGGTTGACAGTATTTTACTTTAGAGCTTGAAATCAATCATTGCATGCTTTCTTAGATTTTTAATATTGTATGTTAAGAGGTCTGGTATTATTTTTATGTTTACCTTTTTAAATGACTTGCTGTTTTTCTCTTATGGCTTCTAACACTGCTTTTAGTTTTGTAATTTGAGCATCTTGATTATATTTTTTTGAGGAGAGGTAGCATGTGTTTAAAGTTCTAATGCCTGGTGTTTCCTTGTCAGTTTTTCCCTACAGTTCACTAAATTGTCTGATCTACTTTGACTGGATAGATTTTCTATATATTTGTTTTTGTTTTTGTTTTCAATCTCTGCTCTTCCTTCTGCAAAATGGATTTTTAGTTTGGTCTCTGTATTATATCCCAGAATTGGTGGAAGTTTTAGTCATGCTTGCTTGCTTATTTATTTATTTTTCTTTATTCATGTCTTCCTTCCTTCCTTCCTTCCTTCCTTCCTTCCTTCCTTCCTTCCTTCCTTC
>CABHPP010128076.1:0-24574 GCA_902168425.1 Peromyscus attwateri
GCAAAGAAATCATATCAAGATAGTCAGGACTAGTAGATGCAGTGGCTCCTGCCTGTGATCTCGGAACTTGGGAGGCTGAGGCAGGAGGATTTGGGCGAGTTTGAGGCTAGCCTGGGTTACAGAGTAAACTTCCGGTCAATCAAAACACAGCACACAGCACACAGGCCACAGCAGTGCCATGTTTCAAAAAAGAAAGAGAAGAAGACTGACAAAGGAATACTTGTGTCGGAC
This sequence comes from Peromyscus attwateri, assembly GCA_902168425.1. Classification (NCBI taxonomy): domain Eukaryota; kingdom Metazoa; phylum Chordata; class Mammalia; order Rodentia; family Cricetidae; genus Peromyscus; species Peromyscus attwateri. Next base: position 232 of record CABHPP010128076.1, read on the forward strand.
CCTAGTTATTACAGCGGAATTGTGAAGAGGACCAGACCTGCTGTGCTAGTGTCGGTGGGAAGGTTCATTGACCAACATAATATTGACCCCACAGACTCTTTAGTGCATCATCTCAACTGACCCTCAAATCAATGAAAAAGAAGACAAGGGCCGTAGAGACTGACAGGGTTTGTCCTCTTACCAAAGATGCTTAGCCACTGAGTGGCAACTTCAGGACTGTATCCCCCGGGGGCATCCCACATGCATCCAATCACCATCTTCCTACTCATTGCAATGGCTTACAGAGCTCTACACATGTGTACTTCTCCGGTCTTCTACAATTTTTATTGTTTCTCTAGTGCTAGGAAGATGTCACACATGGGGGACAGGTAAATAAGCATGTCCTTAAAGGATGAATCAATGAAAGGATGGGTGGATACACATATGGATCTCCCACCCTGCCAACTTCTCCCCCCCCACCCCCACCCCCATCCCTCCACAAAGCTGAGTAATGATCAAAATGAAATTTGACTTGAGATACCTTGCATTATTATATCCTACCATCTTGTCTGCTTATGGGCAACCCACAGCAGCAGCGTATCAGCATCTACACTATGGTCTCAAATCTTTAACAAACCCTTTCCTGAAATTCTAGGCCATCACAGCTCTGTCATACCCTCTCTCAAACACCAGCTGATTCTCTGCCTTACAAACAGGAGCTGCCTTCACTTTCTCCTACCATGTGCTCACAGCTTCCTCCACAGCCTTTACTTGTTTAGTTTCCTTATCTACTGAGTGAGGAGGAGAGCTTGGTCCTCAGCACACCATCTTAACTTTGGGGGCGTACCCTTTAACCTGTGCTTTATTGGCGAGGAAATTGAGACTCCGGAAGCTTAATGTATTATAACAAATAACAGGAGGTTAGTGCATGCGTGTCTCTTTAATGGATGATGGTGCAGATAATAAGTAATTGGAGTAGAATTTAAGGCCATGTCTTTACAACTCTAAAAATCAAGCTTTCTGAGGTAGCTTACCCTCTTCCACTTCTCATTCAATTGATGTCTCTTCTAATTTGGAAACAACACGAAAGACCTTTGAAAACATCAATGAATTAAAAAAAAATCAATTCCCAGTCTCTAAGCATTTGTAACCATCCCAGTAATTCTTTAAAACTATTTTAATCTTTTTTTTCTTTTTGTCAGCGATCCCAGTGATCCTAAGGAACAGTATGTACAGAACTTAGCACCAATGTAGTTTTATTTATGAATTAGGGGAACTTGTTATTAGTTCCATTTTTCAGCCTGAGGCACCGAGTTATTTCCTGTGTGGCCCACACTTACCATGTGAGTCAGGGATAACTCTGGAGACGGGCAGCTTGCCTTGGCTGGGCACTCATTCCTTGTCATTTTCCTAGTCCAATCACAAATTACGGGTCTTCTCAGTATTTTTATTTGATGTAAAAACATATATTAGTTTTCTTGTTAATACCATAAGATGCAGGAATTGTAATAAATCCTCTCAGAGGCTCACTCAGACATTCTGGAGGCTGCTCTCTGTCCTCTTCATTCAGACTCACACACATGCACACACACCCACAAATACATGTGCACCCTCACACACATGTGTTGTGTGATATTTTGTTTGTGTTCTGACAAATAAAGCTTGCCTGGAGGTCAGAGGACAGAGCTAGCCACTGGTTAACCATTGAAGCTGGGCAGTGTTGATGTAGCAGGAATCTTAAAGAGTCTTATTAACAAAAACAAACCCAGCCAGGTATTGGGGTGAACACTGGAAGGTCAGAGAGACAGAACAAGCCACAGCTATCTCACCTTGCCGGATCCTCAGCTGGTCTTGTTTCTTCAGACTGGAAGCCTCTGAGTCCTCATCCAGAATGGGTCTCAGCTGAACTGCTGCTAGAAGCCTGAATGCTTAACCAGCCTAAATGCTTAACCATGCCAAATGCTTCTATGGGCAAATGCCTCTATGGGCAAATGCCTCTAGTTTTTGGTCCTCATGCCTTATATACCTTTCTGCTTTCTACCACCACTCCCTGGGATTAAAGGTGTGCTTTCTGGGATTAAAGGCGTTGGTCACCATGCTTGGGTGTATCCTTGAACACATGGATTTCTGTCTCTGGAATGCTAGGATTAAAGGTGTGGTGCTACCACTCCCTAACCTCTGTTTAACATTGTGGCTGTTCTGTCTCTGACCCCAGATAAGTTTATTAAGGTACACAATATTTTGGTGAACACAATACCACCACAGTGGTGGTTCATGCCTTTAATCCCAGCACTTGGCAGGCAGGGACAGGAAGTGATAAGGCAGGGTGGAGACCTTTAGGTGGGAGGATCCAGAGAGGTAAGAAGTCACTGGTGGCTGCTCCTCTGCTACTCTGATCTTTCAGGTTATTACCCTGATATCTAACTCCTGGTTTTTACTGATAAAACTAATTAGGTTCACACTTCACACATGAACATACACACCCACATAAACATTTTATCATGCATTTTTTAAAACTAAAAATGTGAAAAAGCTTATCTATCTATGGTCAACCTCTGCTACATAGATTAAGCCTCTATCCATCAAAATTAGCCAGAAAGAACTCTCAATTGCTCAAACTGAATAGACAAGAACATTTTTTGGTGTCTGCCAACTGGGGTAATGTCTTACTGTGTTATAGTGACTTACATGTGTTACTGACGTGAGAAGCAAATGACATACTGGTGCCGTGTCTACACTCAGCAACACACTGCTTCTAAAGCCACAAGGGAGGAGACCCAAGGCTGATTCCCAGCAGTTGCTCTATCCAGTGTTCTGGGCAATATGCTGAATCATATCACTAAAAATTCAGGCCTGAGGGAGACAGGAATCTCACTTCTATTCCTACTGCAAAGCCTGCCTGGAGCCTGACAGCTGGGCCGGAGCCCATCTCAAGTTGTCCCCATCTGAAATCTGTCACTTGAGCCACAGTTTTTCAGTAGAGATAGTTACGACCACTGCCGGGCAACAGGGAAGACATGATGTGGAGACTGGGCTTCCAGCATCTTTTATACAAGCTTTTATACATTTTTAAAGATATTTGGTAGCCAACATTCTTTCCCTCTTTCTTTCTTGCTCAGATTTTGTTGGGCACCAGTGGCCAACAGAGAGTCACAGTTACAAGCCTAAGCTGCCCTCTTGGGTTTTTGCTTTTTAATGTTGGAAATTATGTTTTGCTAAAAATAACATTTTAATCAAATGTCCCCTAGAACCAAACCTCAGTGGAGCTGTAGTAGAACGAAACAGAAGGAGTGGAAAGATCTAGAAGTCAGGGTCAGGGGGAGCCTCCAAGATTCCAGATGCTGAAGTTTGCAGAACCAGGTTGTCAACAGAATGGTCAAGGTGATGTGAGCTTCTGCTGGCCCACAGTTGAGAATGACAAGAACTTCCTGGGGACTGTCCTTGTCCAGAGCCAGCTTGCACATGGGGGTGAAATTATGTGTTTAAAATTAGCCACCAAGGCCCAGCACCACCAATTAGCAGTTTTGAAGATAATGTCTGTTTCTGTCTCATGCTGATATGCTTATTTTTCTCTTGGTGTTTATTTGTTCTCTCTGCCTGTATGTGTAGAATCCAGGTAATTGTGACTCTGTTTACTCTTCCGGGTTTATATATACACCCTTAATTTTGAAAACACTCCTTTGAAACGCTGTGAGGCTCTGAAATATTTAAGTAAACAGACGATTCGCCTGGGAAGCTAAGTGTCAAACAACAAAGGAACATTGTTGTCATGCTTTACTATTTAGCAGACAGAATAAGGAGCTACCTTGCAAGAGACCCAAAAACAATACTAAATAATTAAATTCTGATAATCTCTCTGCCTGACAATAGACCTTCCAAACAGATCGCACAAAAGGGTGGAGCTGTAACAAGTTCCTTTGAGACAAGCTTTTCCATCCTAAACCTTTCACAGCCATCCAAATCATTTCATCCCTTAATCACTGAGGCAGAGACATGGGACCCTCCTCATGTCACAGCAGAGAAAACTGAGGCTCAGACAGGATCAACAGCTTGCCCAAGCTCACTCAGATAGGTTGTCATGGATCAATGCAAACACCCATGATAGTGTTTCAAGCTCCCTCTTGTTTATCCCACAGACCTTTGTTTCCATTCAACCTCTGCTTCTGTTTCCAGGTAAGCCAGAGGTCTCATGTGGGCCCTCTTCCCCCCTCTCCATGGCTACTGCAGCACGAATGGTTCTTATAGGATTATTTTTGCCATTGCTGTATTGGCAACAGCTTTACCAAAAAGAGGCCTTATAAAAATCTACCAGCCAAGAATGTCAAAGTATTTCTACCAAAGGAAAAGCCAAGCCCATGGAGCTAAGTCATTTTATTCCAGTACACGCAGTAATGCTACAGGAAGCAGCCTTTCGGCTTCCCCTGCCATCCTCTAGTCCATTCTAGACCACAGATTAGCAGTCCACCTGAGTTGTCCTGCTAAAGGCATGCCTGGCATGGTATCCATCCTGGATAAAAGCTGCCAGGAGGCCGGGCAGTGGTGGCGCACGCCTTTAATCCCAGCACTCGGGAGGCAGAGGCAGGCAGATCTCTGTGAGTTCGAGGCCAGCCTGGGCTACCAAGTGAGTTCCAGGAAAGGCGCAAAGCTACACAGAGAAACCCTGTCTCAAAGACAAAAAAAAAAAAAAAAAAAAAGAAGCTGCCAGGAAACCCTCTCCTCCAATTAAATGGGAAAATATTTGTGGGGGGAGAAAGTTCAGAAATGACAAAATGCTTCATAAATGCAAAGTGCTCTTCTTACCTTCACATTTTGTGGATTCAACAGAAATATTTTTTATCTTACTTCCCAAACATTCTGCATTCTTGGTTTGCCAATCCAATAACCGATTGACCTACAGGAGGCACTCGGTAAAAAGGCGTCCATGCTAATATCAGTTTAAACACCTAAGCCATATGTCTCCCTGAAATATGCCCAAGGACCCTTAGAATTGAAAAGTCCTTCTAGATTTTATTTAATTAATCCACAATTGCAGCATGCCAGGGATGGGTGTGATTCATACAATCAACCTTGTAAGCCCAAGCCTACATATACATTGTGGAACACTCCCAAACACTTCAGGGCTGTTTGTATTCTGTGATGTAAGTGTTCATCCCCACTTCTTACCCTTTGCTATTCCTTCCTTCTACCTTCACTGTTCTGTTTTTGCTTGATAACTGGCCTCTAAAATATATCCACAGTGTCTCTTCTTCCCGCAAGACGACCACACTCTTAGTCAAACCTGTACCACACTGAGATCACTGGCTTCCTTTCATTTTCTCTACTGAGAGGTCAGCTTCCTGAAGTCCTTATGAGACTTCATATCCCCTTAAGGTACCAAGTACCTTGATGGGCCTCTGTGTGTGTGGTTAAGCGACTGTACTGTGCTAATGATTATTGCTAGGGAAGCTAGGATGAAGAGCTGTCCAAGTCCTCTTTCCAAGGCTTCCACAGACTGGCTGTTCTTGATTCCCAGCTGGACTTGTGTGGGATTATTTCCCCTGTATTTCTCAATAGAAAACTTAGCTGAGTTATTCATCAACTTCTGTGGTCATGTGTTTTCCCTGGCTTTCAGCAATGGAAATGTAGATGTAGCCAACCGTCTTATTAAATAAGAAACACAGAGCCAATGTAAAGATAAAAGCCCAAGAGGTCAGAGTTAAGAGCCTTACCCGCCTGCTGCCAGCTAGCCTCTTCCGCCAAGAGACCTCTCCGAAAAAGAGGAGCTACTTCCTGTGTGTTTGTCTTATAAAGACTTCCTGTTCTGCCTTCTCATTGGTTATAAACCCAACCACATGACCGTCTCGTCACTGCCTGTCTGTAGGTCACTCCAGGTCTTCTATGGTTGGTATTGAGATTAAAGGCGTGTGTCTCCAATGCTGGCTGTATCCTTGAACACACAGAGATCTACCTAGTTCTGCCTACCAAGTGTTGGGATTAAAGGCGTTTGCATGGCTTGCTAATAGCTCTGACCCCTAGGCAACTTTATTTATTAACATACAAATAAAATCACATTTCAGTACAAATAAAATACCACTATAATGGAAATGTTCATAGAGAGATAATTTGATCCTTTCCCCATTGAAAAGGTGTGATATATGGACACATACACAAAAAAGTACATAAAACATAATGTGCAATTTGACAAATAAACAAAAGAGAACTCCCACATGACTACCAACTAATATATCAAGAGAATATTTGGTAAGGGAATCCCATGTGCCCATTGGCCATGTACAGAATCCATTGTGGTCACTTTTCATTAATTTATTGTTAATCTTATTTTGAATGGAATGAATTTTTTTCTGCTGCTAAAGATTGAATCCAGTGTCTTGAATATGCTAAGCAAGCATTCTACCACTGAACTACATCCCTAGCCCCAAGTATTTATTTTTTAAAACATCAGTGTAAACATTTTACCCATGGAGTGAGCTGCCTTTTTCGTAGATATTTGTAGGAATTCTCTCAATTATTTTATACCGGCCTATTGATTATTTCATGATATCCATATTTTGTTTTCAGATTTTCTGCCTACTTATCATCTTTATGCCACTGATTAAGTGGACCTTTATCATATGGTATGAAGTCAATGTTCAACTTCATTTCTTCTATATGGATACCTCATTGCCCTAGGAATTTGTTGAACAGATTGTCTTAGATTTTGTTTTTCAATGCTTGAGATCTAAGCCTCAGCCCTCAGCCAATGTGGGTTATTCTTAATACTTTGCATGTTAATAAAACCATTGAAATCAAGGCCTGTGAGATGGCTCAGTGACTAAAGGTGTTTGCTGTCAAGCCTAGCATGAGTTTGATGCCAGGATCCACATGGTGAAGGACAGAACCGACTCTCCCAAGTTGTTCTCTGACCTCCCCACCATGTGTGCACACACATGCACATGTGTTAAACAAATAAAACATAAACACAATAAATGTTTAATTGTTTAAATAGGCCTTCTGGATTAAAGCAAAACACAGATTCATGAAGTTCTGTTTGTATGTGCATGGCATCTATAAGCACAGTGACATCTCTGCAGAGGAATGAACTATTGTCATCCATAATGTTGATACCAATGGTACTTGTTTGCTTCTCTATTTTAGTGTCTGACACTTTTAATGTTCATGGCAGGGATCTTGAACAAAGCTATCATATCAGATTTGCTCCCAATGGCATCATCTTGCCTTGTACTGTTGTAAAGGGCAATTTTTTTTATTTTGTTTTCTGTTGCCCAGTTACATGAATTAATCTTATTGCTTAAGTGTTGAATGTGAACACCACAACCATGTCAAACTCTTACATTAATTATAATAATTTTTCTAAGAATTCCTTTGGATTTTCCAGCCATGATTATGTTTTCTGTGATAGTGAGAGATACTCTCCCTACATTTCCATACAGACTTTTCATTGTTTTATTGAGCTGCCAAGGGACTCCAGGACAGGGCTGAACAGACGCAGCAACAGTGGGAATTCTGTCTGGTTCCAAATCCGCAGTTTTCGACATCCAGCATCTGGTGATATTTGTAGCAAGATTACAGCAGGTTCCTTTTCCCATATGAAGGACTTTTTGTTCTAGTTCAGTTTCAGGAGGAATTTTATCATGAATGAATTTGTTCCCAGTTAAAATCCAAACTAGTCACGTTCATGAAAGAGTCTAGGTTTTAATTCCTCTTTCCGGTCTTGTCTGTGTGGAGTAGCAGGATCAAGATTCTACTAAGTTTCATAGAGCATAATGGATGATGGGCACTTTTGAGCTATTGTCCAAGGGATGTACATAAACTTGAAATAGTTCACTCTTGGCTGTTTATAAAATTTACTTGTAAAACCATCTGGGACAAGAGAGTTCTGGATAGAAAGGTTTTTTTTAACAGAGTAAGAACAAGTTATGATTTTTATTTTTGTATAAAATGATTTGAGCAAGTTATATTTTTCCTAATAATGTATACAGTCAATATTAATCTTCAAACATATTGCATTGTGCTTTTCATAAGTCCTATTATATTTCAATATGTATAGTATTTTTATTAGTGTCTATCTACTCATTCCTGATATTACTGTATATTTCTATTTACCTAATCTGCCAATTCTATTCCTATTTTAAGAGACACAGTATTATTCACATTTATTTTTAACATTTTGCTTTTATTTTATGTAAATGAATGTTTTACCTGTTTGTACACCTGTGCACCACATGAGTATCTGGTGCCTGAGGAGGCCAGAACAGGGCATGAGATCTCCTGGGTCTGGAGTTACAGACAGGTGTAAGCCACAATGTGGGCACTAGGAATTGAACCCAAGCTCACTGGAAGAGTAGTCAATGCTCTTAACCACTGAGCCACTCTCTAGACCTTATTCATAGTTTTAAAGATCAAATTTTTATTTATAGTTTTAAAGAAACATTTTTACTTTGTTTAACCAGCTTTCCTATTTGGGGTATTTTCTGTGCCATCAATTGATCTTCTCATCTCATCATATCTTTTCTCCTACACACTTTCTTTACCTAGTTCCTGAAGTCAGGACATCTTTGTACTGCTTTCCCTGTCCTTGCTTTTTGAGGTTGTAACTTTCCCTTTGTGCAATTTCCTAAATGCATCCCATAGTGCTAGAGGAGTAACATGTGTTGGAGGGTGGGGGATTAACGGAAACAAAGTCCAGACTTATGCCATGGCAGTTCCTTGATGTTGTTATTTATTTATTTAATTATTTAGTTTTGAGACAGAGCTTTATGTAACCAGGATTGACCTAGAACTCCCAATCCTCCTGCCTCAGCCTCGCATGTGGAAGGATGGCAGGCGTGCACTACAGCACTGGACTCCAGAACCTGTGAACCCAGAACTGTCCATCATGACTAGTAGGGAAGCCATTTTCCTGAATACTTACAGCAGCTCTGTGGCAGCTCACATAGGCCAATGGCTGCAGAAGACGTTCACTGTGGCTTAGTTCAAAGTATGTACTAAGCAGTACAATATTTGGGGGGAATTTGAGGAACATGTTTTGATTACTAAAAAGTGTGTATAAATGTCTAATCATATGGGTATATTCTAATTAAGTTTTGCTTTTTATTTCTTGACTTAATTGTATTTTTTATTGAAGAACATTCTTGATTTGATTCCAATCTATTAAAATTGGTTGAAATTGATTCAAAGTCTAGAAATGATTAGATCTTGTAAATCTTATATGTGCCCATAAGGAATGAGTTTTCTACAATTATTTAGCACAATGCTCTATATCCATCCTTTAAGTCAAAGTTATAATTGGGTTTAAGTTCCCTATGCTATCATATTTTTATTAGAAATGTATCTGTGGTAAAGAGAGATGCATTAAAATTTTTCCATTTTGATTTTACCTCTTATAATTGTAAGTTTTTATTTTATAAATCTTTGAGTTCTGAGTTTTTATTTGCATACATATCACATTGTGAATTTTTACTAATTGAAGAATTTCCCATAATAAACCTATACTATCCTTAGAATGTTTTCCTCTGTTTTGTTTGATATTAATGTATCCCTCTAGTATCTGTGGATTAACATTTGTCTGCTATATTCTTTCTATCCATTTATCTCTTGTATTTTTGCATCCCTACATTTCATGCAAGTCTTCTAAAAATAATACATGGCAATATATGTCTGCAACAGTTTATATGCAAGAATAAATATGTGCTATCACATGTTATTCATACATGCTATATACTGGATGTAAAGCTCTCAGCTTCTGCTCCAGTACCATGCCTGTCTGCTTCCTGCCATGGTTGATCATGGGCTAACCCTCTAAAACTGTTAAGTGCTCCACTCCTTCTGGTATGCTCCGCCATGATGTTCTGCTTCATCACAGTCCCAGAAACAACAGATCCAGTGACCACAGGCTTAAACTTCAGAAACTATGAGACAAAATCAATCCCCACCCCAAGCTGTCACAGTAACAAACAACGGATATCACAGGAATGGACACTAGAAATTCTAGGCATAGCTAGTAAGGCGAACTGTCTGCTGAGCATGGAAGCGTGAATGATGGGCTCAAGGGTACCTAGGAGCTGGCATTCAAAGCAGAACCAGGACCAAAACCCAGGTACGGAGGCAGAAGTCATGGACATCTAGCCAAAGCAGAAGAAAGAGTTGAAGTGAGAAACTGGGAAGCAAGGATTTGAGAAAGCAATAAATAGGACCCAGTAAATTACCCTAACCACACACGGAAAGAGTAATGAACAGAAGGTTTATAAACTGAGGCATCTCCCACCACCTTCAGGGGACATCTACGTACCTCTTGCTGATCAGTTCACAAGCCCATAGATGTGATCAGTAAGCCATATTAGGAAAGTGAAGACTAGAAAGAAATGGAAGTTGAGAATATAAGCGGAACTTATTATATCTGTGGACACTTCTATCTAAAGTATTGATCAAAGTACAGCTCAACGCTCAACACTTATTAAAAACACAAGCAGCAGACATCTCCTGGCTGACTTACTGACCCTCATTAAACAAATGTGACTATGTCTATGTTTAGAATGATAAAAATAAGAACTGGCATCAGTGACATGTCTCAGCAGGTAAAGGCACTTGTGATGCAAACTTGACCACCTGAGCTCAATATTCAGACTCCCATAAAACTGGAAGGAGAGAACCGACCCCCTAAAGTCATCCTCTGACCTCCATATGCACACCCACACACCAACATCAGAGAAAGAGAGAGAGAGAGAAAATAAATACTTTTTAAAAGATCTGGTTATACTTCCTATCGTTAGGTCCTTAAATCTAAGATTGTGACCAACACATTACTAAAACATGTTGTTGTTTGTTTCGTACTCTTTTTGGGGGGCCCGTCACCCAGCTCCCAAATAAGTCACACACAGAGGCTTATTATTACTTATGGATGCCTGGCCTTAGCTTGGCTTAGTTTCTAGCCAGCTTTTCTTAACTTTAATTACCCTGTCTACCTTTAGCCTCTGGGCTTTTCCTACTTCTGTAAATCTTACTCTTACTCCATGGCTTGTTGTGTAGTTGGGTGGCTGGCCCCTAGGGTCCTCCTCCTCCTCTGGCTGCTAGATCTTAGCTCCCCCCTCCCAGTTTTTTTTCTTTTATACATACTCTCTGCCTGCCGACCTCCTTTCTCCTGCCTTGCTATTGACCATTCAGCTCTTTATTAGACCATCAGGTGTTTTAGACAGGCACAGTAACACAGCTTCACAGAGTTAAACAAATGCAACAGAAACAAAAGTAACACACCTTAAAATATTCTACTACAAAAGCATAAGACATGTTGACATCGGTGCTAAGCAGAAGTTAAAATGTCAGGAAGGGATATTGACTCCACTTGAGATTATCAGGCCAGTTTGAGGGATTGAATGACAGGCTTGTTTAAAAGACCATCGATGGCATATTTTCATGACAATGACAACCACAAGGACATCGCTAATATTCTGAACCTATGCTTCCGGGTATATTAATACTGGAGTCCAGTGCACGGACTTGCTTTGTGGTGGGCAGCTTTACTAGTGAAAGATTGATACACGAGGGAGAAATTCCTTCTATCTGCCTGCCACCTCCCTTACCCAGTCAATTGTTTCCACCTCTTGCACATCTGCTGGTGTCTGTTACTTTTCTCCTTGTATCCAAGTGTCCATGTCCTCAGGTTTCTGAGCATGAGATAAAGGTCAGATCATTTCCATGTGCACTAGTTGCAAAGTTTGCCAAGACCCAGTTAGATACCAACAAAAGTCTCAGACTTAAAGAGTAAACAGCTCATGAGCATTGACTAAATGCTAGGATGGATGGATAGCTAAGTAAACGAGGCGATAAGTGGAGTAGAAGAATAGACAAAGAGACTCGTCAAGTGAACTCCCCAAGGTTGGGGGAGGAGAGCATTTCCTCTTTACTCAATTGGCAATATGAGGGAATATCAAAGTTGTGATTGTTTGGAAGACAAGAGAAAGAGAAACACAGATATAAAGAGACAGAAAAGGGACCAGGGGAGACTGTTGAGGCTTCCTAAATCCCTGGTGACCAACATCACCAGGATGCAGTTCTAGATTGAGATGAGGGCCAGCCATGGTCTGCATCAGGTCCACTGCAAGCCTAGACTCTAATAAGTTTATTGCAACAAAGAAAACACATAGTGGTGTACTCTTAGCTGCCACCTGCCATATGCCTGGAATCTAGGACCCCACTGTGAGCCTCTGGTGTGACCTCCAAGGCCACCTAGACACACTGACATAGGTAGGAACAATCCAGATTATTATTAGGATTCTTCATGATATCAAGGAGAAAATCTCTATGTAAGCCACTTTCCTAGCCTACTTCCTCCTCCACAATGCCCCCGGGAAATATCCCCTTTCCCGTAACTTGTCATTTTGAATCTATCTAGGAAGACATAGATTGTGTGTTGGCATGTAGGAAGGTTAGGAAAGGCTTGCAGTTGAAATCATGTCACACTGGTATTTTCATAGGGGCGACAGTACCTATCATGGAGGATTCCAACAGTAAGCCAGTGGGTAAATAATTATGCTTGAATGCCTATCAAATGCCAGGCTTCACTCAGAGAAGATCTTCTCTGGGAAGTAGTGGTGGGGTGTTGAGAGTCGATTATTGTGTTGGTTCCTGTCATTTCTATAACAAAGTTCCACACAGTGTGGGGCTAGGAACAACAGAAATGTATTGTCTCACAGTTTTGCATGCTCAGAGTCTGAAATGAAGCCATCAGCAGAAATGATTCCTGTCAACGTCTGTAAGAATCTGTTCTATGTTTCACTCTTAACCTCTGGTAGCCGTATGCTTTCCTCGGCTTTTAGAGGGTCTATTCTCCTGTGTCATTCCACAATTTCCTTCAGTTTGTAACTTTCTGAGTTTATATTTCATTTTTTTGATGAAGACACAGGTCATACTGCATTAGGATACACTTTCATATCCTCATCTTAATGTGATAGTTTGTGACTACTCAATTTTTAAATAAAGTCACATTCACAGGCCCTGGGAGTTAGGACTACAGTGTATTGGGAGGCATATAGTTTAAGCCATAACCATTAGTCTTTGGCTGTTTGGAGATTCAAAGGAGCAGTATTTGAGACCACAGATAAGGAACAAGCTAAGGTGTGGCTATAGGGCGGGGCTGGCTTTTGTGTGCTTCAGAGACAGTGGTCCACTTCACTTGGCTCCCTGAAAGGATTTAATGAACATTAGGCTAACTGAAGGGTGGGTCCATGTACACACAATTTGTTTTATGTATTAATTCATACTATTGCTACTGAAATGCTTTTTCCCTAGGCCCAAACTTCCCAGTTTTTGTGTTTTAAGAGGTTGGAGTTAACATGACAGGCTGTTGGTACATGCCGCATACCCCACTAATTTCTCAGATGTGGGGAATGGCTTGCTGTGACTGGGGTCCTTTGTGACAAGCTGGTGGGTCTTTTAGGAAGAGAGCAGTCAGCACTGGTGGCCTCTTGGAAAGGGAGACTGGCACCTTCACTACCACCTCCTTGTACGACATTATCTGAACCACTCATTTCCCATTCTGCAAGCACTGCATTCTTCCGTGGATTGACGGTCCCCAGGAGACCTGCCTGCATCTGAAGACTGCTCAGGGCTGAGTAGAGTTAGTCACAGTGTTGTCTGCATTCTGTACCATTTCTGAGAGTTTCCACAGGGCCGTGGGCAAAAAAGACACTTCATAATGTATTTATTTCCTTGAACTATAATTCCGGCATTCTCCCCACTACTTCACAATTTCTTGTTGTGTTGTATTGTGAGAGTAGCTGTGGCAACGGCGTGAGTGATGGTGGAGGTACACAGTGCTAAATGTGGGTTTGCAGAGAATGTCAAGTTTACAAATGACTGTCTTATTAAGTTACTAAGCAATAAAGGACTGAAATTGTGAGTATTGATTCATTAAGTCAAACTTCATTAGCTGTGAGGAATCTTTCTAGTTTGTGTCTTAGGGAAGGAGGGACTAAGGATTTGACTCTGGGTCCATCTTCATCTCCCACTGCCCCATTTGTCATAATCACAGGATGAAACGGTGCAGAGAGGCTTCAGAGCCCTGTCAGCATGGAGACCCTCTCCATTATCCTTTCCATTTGTCTTCTCCAAGCTCTCTGTCTCTTCTCTCCAGTCCATTCACAAGCTTCTAAGTCAATGCATCATGTTTGTGATCAAATAAGAAAAAGCCATATCTAACAAAAGAGCAAAATTCATTTAAAATCACTGTTATAGAAAGAGTATTTGGCCAAGTGTAGTTGGGTTTACCTGTAGTGCCAGAATTCAAGAGGCAGAGACAGGAAGGTCACTATGAGCTTAGGGACACCCTGATTTACATAGCAAGTTCTAGGCCAACTGCATAGCAAGACTCTATGTCAAAACAAAACAGGGTATTTAATATAAAACAGGGTAAGTGTTCAGCTTGGAGAACATCTTTTTATTGGATAAGAAATTACTCATCAATCACAGAAATTCCTCTCTAGTCAGGAGGCTCAGCAGGTAAAAAGGCACCTATCACCAAGGCTTGACAACCTGTTTGATTTCCAGAACCTACATTGTAGGAGACAACCAACTCACACAAGTTGTCTTCTGATGTCTACACACATGCCATAGGACAGCAAGACACGTACAGACACAAATAGACAAATAAATCAATGTCACTTTAAAAGATGAAAGTTTCTCTTCATTATCTCTCTGAGATGAATACAAACACAAAACCAAAAATTGTTAAAACACATATAAGGTCTTCAGATTTAGTAAACATTTAGTGAACCGTTTACAACAGGCAGGTGCACAGGCGGAGGATGTCAGTTCCAGGCAGAGTGACCAGGACTCTGATGAGCTGATGGAGGTGCAGACCACTTACTGTGAAAACCTGAATGCGTCCAGCTGGAAAGATTGGAAAAGTCAGCTGCAGCCCATTTCAGTGAGGCCTTTGTCTTTCCCTGGCTTTGTTAGCTGATTGTCTCCGCTTTGGTCCAATCTGAATCAGCTGTTAGCATTGTGGCACTTTCCAGACCAGCTATGCTTCTGTGCTTCTTAATAACAGCTCATATTTATTTAGTGCAGCATTTGCACACGGCCTCCAATATACATTATTTCACTTTATCCTCCCCTGCCTCTGTGAGCAAGCTCCGGCAGACAGCAGGGAGGTCCAGTGCTGAGCTCCACACTGCTACCCAGCAGGAACTCAATGTGTTCTTGTTGAAGGGGGTTGGCTGGCCAGCTGGAGGGAGGAAATTACCTATTTAGTTTAAGTGGTTTTCCTAAAATGTCATGGGTCTTTAATACCAGGCTGGGAACAGAATCCAGCCTTGCAATAGTTCTGTCCACTGTTCTTTTCACTCTGCCGTTACGTGCCATAGAGTCAGGAATCAGCACTTCACCAGGTGGGACTGGCTCTTCACTGAGATCTCCAGGCTCGTGGGAATCAGCACGTTATTCATTTGACCCTGTGGTTGGTAACTTGTGGGTGCTATACTGCTTTTCAGGACTCAGTTTTCTTGGTTATCAGCATCATGCCCACTGTCATCAAAGCTCAATACAAAAGATCTGCAATATAACACATGGGATATTTGCACTGATGAAAGTCACTTCTTCACGGTCCCTCCTTTTCTAGCTGGCCTTTCTGTTACTAATGACCCTAAGTTATTTCCTGTTTTTGCAGTGCTGGGGATCTAACTTGAGGCCATGTGATTGCTAGGGCAAATATCCTACCATAGAGCTGTATTCCCAGCCTTGACTTGTATATTTGTATACTATACTCATGTTTGCCTAGCTTGTTTTCAAATGATGATGTAGACACAATCTTAAGGGCACAGAATAAAATCACCAAAAATTTGTACATCCACCACTAATCGGTTTATCATAATGCATACAAATAATTACAGTTATAACTTCTGACAATTTTTCTTTTTTTAAGTCAGTTTCTACTCCACCATAAATGGTTTCCACATTGCTCTATGGATACTATAATTACCATTTTAATAACTGTGTTGTATTCCGCCATTTACTCAATCTTACACCTCATTGTTGGTCATGGTTTCCAGTTATTGGTTATTAGAGATAACATCCCAGTGAAGATGTTTTAATTACGAAACACACTGATATACTCTGATGCTCATGACTCATACAGTTGCCCAGAGTGGGGGCTTGATGTGTAAAATTCAGCAATATTTGTTATGCAATTGCTGTATCTTTAACAATGTGCAACAGATGCTAGAATATCATAAAGTAATCCTGTCTCTTAATAAATGTGTAAGCTGAATGTACTGGTGCACACCTATAGTTACAGCACTCCAGGAACTGACAAAGGGGGACTTCCATGAGTTCAAGGCTATCCTGGGCTATTTAGTATGTGCAAAGCCTGCCTGACCTACAAGACTTAGACCTTGTCACAGGCACACAGGCACAAAGGGGCAGAGTAAAGAGAAGAGAGGAGGAAGAAAGGAAGGGGAGAGGAGATGTTTACAGCTTTGTGGGTAATGAGCTAACTGTACGTTAGACCCCTACAAGCTCTGTTAGACTGTTAGAAAGTGTATACAGTCTGAAGGCCTCATGCTGGAAAAAACCCCAAGGGCTCTGGGCACTTGGAAAAATACACAAGTCGAAAGTCGTGGTTGGAAAGTAGAAAGAACAAAACACTGTCTGTCTTGCCGGTGTTCGTACTGGGGGTCTGCCCCCACTATCACTCAGAGCAAGGCTCCACTTCACACACATGCTGACTGGCTAGCAAGTCTGAAGAAATTAGTAATGGGAAACGAGTGATCACCAACCTGTCAGAGGAGGGATGAGATGAGAGAGTTAGGAGGAAAAAAAAAACCTTCTGAATTGGGTCTCAGACCGAGGGAGCACATTGTTTCTGGGGTGTGGTGGCCAGGTGCAACTGATGAGCATGGAAGGATATGCCTGTTAGCTTTGTCTCCTTTCAAGCAGCAGAAAGGCTGCCAGGAAGCATGTTGATCCCACTGAGCAGGATGATGATATTGTATTCCAACACCCATTTAGTAAGTGTGCACTAGGTATCAGCAGGGTGACTGTGCTCTGGGAGCGGGGCTAGGCTTTGGAGTTACAAACAAGTAAAAGGGGGTGATTTAGAAGAATCTTATAAGATATCGAAGGAGACAGATCCTTATAAGATGGGTCAGAATAAAGTGAGTGGTAATGCTGGAGAAAGGGATGATGTATTTTGAGTGAGATACTCAAGACAGAAGCCTGACTGGATAGGGCATGTGAGGAAGGCTTTGAAGACAAATGATTCCACAGAGCTTGGCCGGTGACCTAGGGGTGTGACCAGTGTGCTGGAGTCACTGTGATTCCCGGTTATGAAGAAAACAGATGCCACGTCCACAGATGAGGTGATGAGTCCATCAGGGGGAAAGGATGTGAACTGTTTTCTATCCAGACAGAGCGACTGAAGGAGCTGGTGAAGCTTCCCTTTCCTGGGAAGCCCTGGACTCAGCTTAGAAGTTTGTCCCCCTACACTGTGATTGTCCAGGGGGCCCTGGCACGTCCTAAGCCCCCACAGGCTCTGGGGCGGGCTACTCAGCCAGCTGCCCTCGGCCCTTGCTTGTAAGGCTAGAGCATCTACCAAGCTTTGCTGCTTAGCTGCTTTACCTTTGTCAGCCATCACTGGAACTGAGACCTTCAGGAGATAAAGCCCATCTCTGCAGGAAAAAGCAGAGTAAGTTCTGTATTATCTGGGTCACCACAAAACCAAATGACCATGGTGACCCGACTAGAAAGTCCAGAGGCTTCCAAGCCAGCCACTTTCATCAACTTCTCCAGCCCACATGGCACTGGGCATCATACCCAGCACAAAAAAGCATATGCACAGTGAAAAGTCCAGAGTCTTTTTGACAATTAAGAAGAAAGGCAGAGAAGGATTGTTTTCTTCTTCCAAAGTCAAAGGCTTTGAAGGCCTTTCTTATATGGTGTATTTCTGGAAGACTTGACCACAAATAAATTCAGTTGAATAAATTAGGATTTGCACAGTGCTGTTTGGAATGCTTTGGCAATGGGTGGGCTAAGAAACTCAGTGCTGTCTCTGAAGAACACAGAGCTCTCGGTAGCAGAGACACAGTCTTAAGAGGAGGCTGGTGAAGTGCTGTAACCTTTGAGAGGAGGAATTGATTTCTTCTAACCTGGAGAAAGAGGCAAGAGGAAGGAGCTTCCCAAAGAAGGTGGTATTTTAGTGGGGAACAGGGGTGTGTAAATACTTGAGTAGAATTCAAGCAGATGTCAGTGACAGTGGGGATGAGGTGGATCTCATTCTAGACAGGGAGACCAGGAAAGTTAAAAGTCCTGGGTGGGTAAGGAGAGGATCTGGGAGCCCCTTGAGATCAGAAATGTTTCCTTTTATTTTGATATCCCCAAATATCAACCCGGTGGTTCAATAAATGCCCAGTGAGTCCATGAATGCACAAATGAATAAAGAAAAAGTGGTTTGATTTAGTGGAAGCTTTGGGGACATGAAAGGAGTAATGAGAAATAATGTTGCAAAGGCCACACCTTGAACAGATGTGGGCTTGACTCTGTGGGGAATAGAAGAGACGCTGAGAGGGTATGGACTGAGTTAGGACATGATGAGAGCTGTACTTCAGGTAGATTAACCTGATAGCGAAGACTGATTCGAGGGAGGCAGAGAGACCGTTTGGGAGGTTACTGCTGCGGTTCAAGCAATAGGTAATAAGTGCCTGAATTAGGGCAGTGGCTATGGGAGCAGAGGAGGGGACAGATATGAGAGATAGCAGAAAAACAGAATCAACAACAGACTGGGTGCTGGCAGGGAGGAAGAGGGGGCACATAGAACACGGGGAGCCTTTGAGCCTCGATATCACGATGCCATTAAGGAAAATAAATGGCCCAGGAGGTGGTACTGAGTTCAGAGGAAAGATGAGGAACCGTGTCTTATACACTACGACGCGGTAATACACTTGTTTCTACCTGTAGTGTGGATCAGTCTTTACCAGAAACACTCGTGGGAGTGGTGGGTGGGCTCCCAGAGCCCAGCAGGGGCAGCATTGCATTTTAATGGACAAGGTCAAGACCCAAGCCATTCTCTGAGTGCTGATTTTACAGACAAACTTCAGTGGTACTTTACACAGAAACTATTTTTGGAAAAAATATTCTGTTTTAATAAAGATTTGAGATAAAACTTGCTGGCATTCTTGCTTTTCCTCATTATTAATGAATTAGGAGATACTCAGAGCTAATAAAAAAGCACATAAAAGACTCATAAGCATCCTTCAGATCTCCTTTATCAGTCAGTCACTTTCATTTTATAAAGCTAGAATTTCCAGTTTATAAATATTGCAGAAGGGCAGAATTTGACTGGAGTTTTAACATGCTATTTTAACAACCATAAAACTATGTTGAATAAGCATTCATCCTCTATAGCCTAGACCTACACCACATACTGCAAAAGAGGAAGGAATGGAAAGAGAAGGATTTCTGCCCTCAGGAAGACACAGCAGTAGAGAAGATGTACACACACACACACACACACACACACACACACACACACACCAAAAGCTATAAGATCTCACGGTGTGACTTATACCATAAGAAAAATGTAAGCAAGAAAGATGTGGTATCAGTGGTCAAGTCCTGTCTTTAGAGAAGGATTCTGGGAAGAATCACAGATGAGGTAACATCTGACAATGGATTAGGAAGATTATTTTGTGAACAGTGATTGGAAATCATTCTGAACCGAAAGTGTGTGAAAAAGGAATGAAGATGATTGGTTAGCAGTCGCTGGAGAGGAAGAGAGAATGTAGTGTCCGATCATGAAAGACCATATGTCAAACACTAAGAGACATGGGTGTTAGTGCTAAGAATCGGATAAGGTTGGCGCTCTAGTTTGGGTTGCCATGGCAGCACTGTGAAGAATGTCTTTGAAGGATTTGAGATGGGCAAGGACCACAGTTAGGATACTGTCACTGTCCTTGTGACAGAAAGATCAGAGAAGATGGAGAGTCCAGAACAAAACACAGAGGTTGGTTTTAGAACATAAAATCAATTGAACTTGTTGATTGATGGAAGAGGAGACACAGATGAAACTCAGATTCCTGAGTGATGACATCTGCAGAGGGAAAAAACACAAGAAAAGAAATAGTTTGGGATAAAGGACAAAGGGATGTATCTGTATTATTCTGTAGATATGAAATATTATTCTAGGAAAAACTGATCTTTGATAAAAATAAAATCAGGAAAATAGTTTTTTCTTGGTGGATAAAAGAACATAAGGCAATTTCCTGGCAGGATGGATGAATGTATAAATAGATCAGAGAAATGGAAAGACAGACAGACAAATAGATGGAATTATGGGTTATCTAGTCATATGCATTTATTGGTATTTAATGAATAATGAAGTTAAGATTTCTGTGTCTGTAGTGCATATGCAGGTCTTCTGAAAAAATAACTATAGGTAGTTACTGAGCTGTGGTTGATTTGACTGTTAGTGGTTTGGGTTGAGATTTCTGAAGCTTCTTTTTGTCTGGTCTAGGAAAAATAAAATGGGTGATGTGGTGGTATTGTGTTCCCCAAAATATTGTGCATCCTAATAAACTTATCTGGGATCAGAGAATAGAACAGCCACTAGATACAGAGGCTAGAAAACGGTGGCACTCACGCCTTTAATACTAGCATTCCAGAGGCAGAGATCTACCTGGATCTCTGTGTGTTCAAGGACACGGCCAAGTATGGTGACTCACGACTTTAATCCAAGAAAGTGAGCCTTTAATCCCAGGAAGTGAGAGCAGAAAGCAGAAAGGTATATAAGGCATGAAAACCAGGAACTAGGCGTGTTAAGCATTCAGGCTTTGAGCAGCACAGTTCAGCTGAGATTAATTCTGGATGAGGACTCAGAAGCTTCCAGTCTGAGGAAACAGGATCAGCTGAGGAATTGGCAAGGTGAGGTGGCTGTGGCTTGTTCTACTTCTCTAATCTTCCAGCATTCACCCCAATACCTGGCATCAGGTTTGATTTCATTAATAAGACCTGTTAAGATTCCTGCTACAGGGTGATACTTCTTTCTGTGCGGTCTAGGAGAAAGAAAATGGGTGACACACTGATCCCAATAATGAGAAACAAGTTTCTTACTGCTGTGACTGGGATGTAAAATGTCCACCACAGAGCTCCTGGGTTAAAGGTGGTGGGACCATTCAGACTGTTCTAATCAATATACTAATTCATTGACTAACTCACAGCTTATGGGATGTTAGGAGGTACAATCTGGTTTCAGGAAGAAGGCAATCAAGACAATAACATCACAGGGTGTATCTTGTCGCTGGTCCTGCTGACTTTTCTCTGGTTCCTGTCTGTCACCAGTGCGCTCCTTTTTCTACCTGATGCTCAGGGCTACAGAAAGGGATCCAGCTGTCCTTGGGCTGAAACTTCCCAAACTGTGAGCCAAATCAAACCTTCCCTCCTTCAAGTTCTTCACCTCAGTCAGGTCACATAAGAAATACCAATACACTACTGGATACAAGAATTAGACATGTAAAAAAGAGTAAAGTGCAGCACTCAGGAAAGTGGGCCCTGTCCCTCACCTAGACAGCACAGTAGATCTGGCCCACTGGTTGGAGTAAGGGTGACCCGGCCCTGATGTTGTGAACAAGGGAGAACTGTCCCCATTACTCATATGACATGTGGAGGCACGAGTAAAGGAGAGATGCCCACCCCACCACCCCCTGCCCATCAACACCTGAAACAGGTGGAGGAGCTGGCCCTGGGGTCCCAAGAGAGGGAGGGCTGTCCCTGCCCTTCACTAGCTGCAGCATTCAAGGGAGTGGCCCCTGTCCCTCTCCTGGAAAACACAATAGAGCTGGCCCTGATGGTATAGGTGTGGGAGAGCAGACCATGAGTGTGTCGCTCATTGCTGCAAGAGGTGAATTAGCCAGGGCAATGCTGGAGAGCTCACCCTCTCCACAGGAGCTCACCTCTGGTGGTGAGGACAGGGGAGAACTGGCAGGTGGACCAACCCTGTAGCAACCTAGTCCCAGGACCAGGGTTATAACGTGGTCCACTCCAACATCCACCCATCTATGATTTGCTGGAGCCATGAAGGGACCTCACCCAAAGCTGCAGGATCTCCACAATACAGGGCCACAACGGAATATCCAAGAAGAGGCCCAGTGAGGGCCCAGCATCGACAGTGTAGTAGAAACCAGAGGCCTCAAACCAGACCAATGACTCTTTGCAATGAACACTTGCAAGTAAAGATATATGGACAAAGGGGTTTATTATGTGACTCACTGTATCACACTGCCGCTTCCATGACAAGATTTTAAAATTTTTTCCCTTTAAAAATTTTTGTGTGCTTGTTTTTCTCTTTTCTCTTTTTTTTTTCCTTTTTTCCTCTTAAATTTTGTTTCATGGGGGGGGTGTGCAGGGGTGGAGGGCAGATGCAAAGGGACAGGGAAACAAATAGGATCAAGACATATGATGTAAAAGACAGAATAAATACAAAGAAAAAAAAAGAGGAAAGCAGGCATATTCCAGTTATGTCCCCTGAGAGAGCCTGGTAGCAATGGCATCCTACTAGCACTAAATACGCACAAACCGAGGTGCCAGCTTCTAAATGCCAATCTTCATTAAAGGCAGCCAGGTTCCGTGTAGAAAAGCCTCATTTCAAGCAGGGCAAGAAGAGTTGAAAACTATTGATGGGTAAGAGAACTCTTAAAGAATGGTACATCCAAAGAGCATAGAAGACAGCTTGCAGAAGAACTCATAGGCCAAACGATAGTAGTCTGACTATTGAAACAATTATAATAAATGTACTGAAACCTACAGAATAATACAAGAACCTATCTTTTAAAATCACTTTCAACCCAGTGGGAAGAGAAGCAAATAATCTCAACACAATAAAGGCTATATGTGAGAAGTCCACAATAAAGGACACACTCTATAATTTAAAAAATCAGCTGACAGGTGTTCCTCTAAGATGCGGACTAAGACAAGAATAGCCCAATCTCACTGCTCCTATTCAACATAGTACTAGAAGTCACAGCCAGAGCAATTAGGGAAGAAAAAGAAAAAGTATCTAAGGCATTCCAAATGAAGAAGTAAAACTGTAGTTGTTTGCAAATATCGTGATCTTTTATCCTAAGTAATCATGACTCCATTAAAAACTGTAAGAACTACAACCAAATCCAGGCTAGTGTCAAGATACAAATTTGACATACATATGTGACTTTGTTTTTTTATTTAGATTTACTGTTTATGTGTAGAATTGTTTTGCCTGAAGGTATGTACGTGAGCCTTATGTAGCCTGGAGCCAGTGGAGGCAGAGAACAGCATGGGATCCCCTGGAACTGGAGTTGTAGATGGTGTCGTGCTGCTAGGTGGATTCTGGAAACTGAACCTGCATCCTCTGCAAAAGCAGCAAGTGCTCTTAACCACTGAGCCGTCTGTTGACTTTTTATACCATAACAATGAACTACCCCAAAAGGGAATTAGAGGAGCAATTCCATTTAGTTAGCATAAAAAAGAATTTTTAAAAGTAGGAATAACTCAGAAGGTGAATGTGTATGCTGAAAAGTATAAAACATGTAAAAAATTTAAGCAAAACAGAAAATGGAAAAGCATCTCCCCTTTACGTATTTAAAGATGTGACATTAAAATATCCAACCGGCACAAGCAATTTATCAATTCAATATAATTTCCACCACAATTCTAGGCTTGTTACATAAACAAAAAATAACTCTAATATTCATATGGAACTAAAGAGACGATAAATAGCTGTGGCAGTTGTTATATTGTCAACTTGCCACAATTGAGGATCACCTAGGAAGAGTCTGAATGAGGAAATACCCACATCAGGTTGGCCTGTGTCCGTGTCTGTCTGTCTGTGTCTGTGTGTCTGTGTCTGGTATATGTGTGTGTAGCTAGAGTTTTCCTGCCTGGCCCACAGTCAGGATGAATCTCTCTCACCTGCCAGTCCCACAGCCGCTCAGACCCAACCAAGTAAACACAGAGACTTATATTACTTACAAACTGTATGGCCGTGGCAGGCTTCTTGCTAACTGTTCTTATAGCTTAAATTAATCCATTTCCATAAATCTATACCTTGCCACGTGGCTCGTGGCCTACCGGCATCTTTACATGCTGCTTGTCCTGGCGGTGGCTGGCAGGCAGTGACTCCTTCTGCCTTCCTGTTCTTTTATCCTGTTAGTCCCGCCTATATTTCCTGCCTAGCCACTGGCCAATCAGTGTTTTATTAGCAACACATTTGCCATACAGAACATCCCACAGCATGTGTGTCTGTGTGTGTCTGTGTGTGTGTGTGCCTGTGTGTGTGTGTGCCTGTGTGTGTGTGTCTGTGTCTGTGTGTGTGTGCCTGTGTCTGTGTGTATGCCTGTGTGTCTGT
>CABHPP010128076.1:24674-39674 GCA_902168425.1 Peromyscus attwateri
TGTGTGTGTGTGTGTGTGTGTGTGTCTGTGGGAGGTTACCTTGTCGGTTGAGATGGGAGGACCCACCCTGAATATAGGCAGCACCATGTCATGTGCCATGCCCTAAACATTCTAAGGGGGAAGAAAGGCAGCTGAGAGGAAGTGAGCAAGCAGGCAGGGGTGTGCTTATTCTCTCTTGACCATGGATGTGATGATCACATGCTTTCAGTTCCTGCCTTGACTTCCCCACAATAACGAGAACTGTAACCTGGAAGTTATAGTAATCAGGACAGTAACCTGGAAGTATAAGGCGAAATAAACCTTTTCCTCCCTTATATCAACCTCTGCCAGGCCATTTTAGCATCGTAACAGAAATAAAACTAGAAAAACAGCCAAATCAGCATTGAGAGAGTACAAACCTGGAAGCATTGTGCCTCCTTATTTCACAAGAGGTCGTGAAGCTATAGTGTTCAGTTAGGTAGATACACAGACCACGGGGAAGAAGCAGCTCTAGAATAACTGATCTCTAGCATAGGCACGGAGAACACCTGTGGTCTCTTCAACAACGGTGGAAAACCAGGGCGTACACAGGTAAAAGACCTAAATCAGACCCTGTTCTCCACAGTGTATAAGGATGAATTCAAATCAGCTCCAAGTGGACGAAGACCTGAGTGCAGACACAGGACACTAAAAGAAAAGGCTCTGTGATCAGAGAGCTTAGAGCATCAGCCTTGGCAGTGATTTTGTGAACGACAGTGAAAGTACAAGGAACAAAATGAAGATGAGACTAAGAAGATCAACACCTTCCACACAATAACCGAATACTCAGTGAGGGCAACATGCAGGCTGAGAGAAAGAGATTCTGTTGGGTTTTTTGTTTGTCTAAGAGAAAAATATTTGTAAACCGTATATCTAAAGAGGAGTTCATACCCAATATATGCAACTCAATTTGGGTATTTTTTAACATGATGACCTGACAAATGTGGCTGAGAATCTAAATAGATATTTCTCCAGGTAAGACAACCATGTGGTCCTGGGGACGTGACCCAGTGGGAGAAGCATGCACCGCGCACCCACCAAGCATGAGGACAAGAGTTCAGAACCCAGAACCTGCTTAAGTGCCAGGCACCACATGACAGCCTGACCGTAATCCCAGAACTTGGCAGCCAGAGACGGGGATCCCCGGGCAAGCTGGATAGACACACAAGCCAAAGCCGTGAGCGCTGGGTTCAAGGGAGAGCCTGTCTCAAAAATAAGGTGGAGAGGAATCTAGAAAGATAAAATGCCAGACTCTGGCCTTTGCAGACATACACACATACAGCACACACTCACACAACATACACTCATATAAAGCACACAACACACACACACACACACACACACACACACACACACACATATACACACACACAAACACCTCTTCCCTCATGACTCATGGCCAAAGCAGGGAATTATAACTGGTGGAAACATTGAGAGTAAAGGATGGCTGAGTTGTAATTACGAACACACAACAGCTGTGACTGACTACGTGGGACCTGAAAAATAAAAAAGGAAGAAGAAAGCAAGGGAAAGTGACTTGAGACCGAAGGGGATGAATTGGGAGGGAGGTGTCCGTGATGGTGGGAGGGGTGAGAGATAATGGGAGGCAAATGGAATCAAGTGCATTACATACAAGTATGATATTGTCAAAAAAATGAAAATTCACTGCTGTAAGAACATAAATTTTTATAGGCATAAATACTCCTTTAATAAAAGAACACAGACTGCCTGGGGGCCTCCCAAACAGTTCAAGCTCATCGACTGTCTCACTTATCCAGAGGACCTGATCCAGTGGGAACTCCTCAGCTATTGGTTCACAGTTCATGTGTTTCCACTAGTTTAGCTATTTGTCCCTGTGCTTTTTCCTATCATGGTCTCCACATCTCTCGCTCATACAATCCCTCCTCTTTCTCACCAATTGGACTCCCGGAGCTCCACCTGGGGCCTAAAATTAAATT
This sequence comes from Peromyscus attwateri, assembly GCA_902168425.1. NCBI lineage: Eukaryota > Metazoa > Chordata > Mammalia > Rodentia > Cricetidae > Peromyscus > Peromyscus attwateri. The sequence goes on from CABHPP010128076.1 coordinate 26,651, forward strand.
ATAAAATTAAAAAAAAGAACACAGACGACCAGGCAATGGTGGTGCACACCTTTAATCCCAGCTCTCAGGAGGCAGAGGCAGGCAAATCTCTGAGTTCAAGGCCAGTCTGGTCTACAGAGTGAGTTCCAGAACAGCCAGGGCTACACAGAGAAACCCTGTCCAAAAAAACCAAAAAAACAAAAGCAAAAAAAAAAAAAAACAAACCAACAATAACAAAAAGAACACAAACAAGTACAGAAGAATTAAGAAGATGGAAAATAATCAGTGATTACCAAAACTAATGAGTAAGAAACCGACAAAAGACATTTTCTATGCCCTGGAAACTCTTTCCTTCATGAATTTCTAGGATGTCACAAGAGAAGAAACTGCGACTTAACAGAAGTTAGAGCTAGCAGATGCTATGTTAAGCAAATAATCAAAGTTAATATCAGCAGTATCTGGACAAACTGACATCATCGGCTGCCAAATGGTATACCAGAAAATAAAAAACTCCCAGCCTGAGGAAACATTAGACTGTAGGGACCGCAGCCCTCCCAGGAGGCCGAATACAGAAATAAATTCTGATTCATCTTGCTCCTGGACTCCCTCCCCTGTCCCAAACCCTTCAGTGGTCCACTTGTATTTTAAAAACAAGGGGAAGGAGTCAAATCATACAACAGGGCCCACGTGGCAGGTTTATTGAGGGGAGGGAAGAGAAGAGGCAGAGAAGGAGGCAGAGACCAGTCCCTGGGGATGAGAGTAAAGGAAGAGAAAGAGATTGGAGGTCAGCAAGGAAATGTAGCGAATGTGCACAGGGGGTGCTCTTAGTGGCTGCAGCTGAGGATGCATCCTGTCAGGACCCTAAGGGCAGGCCAGTACAGATGCCTGAATGCTAACACCACTACCTTCTTAACATCAATTACAGGCACAGGTCACTGGGCCCCTCTATGGTCCAGGAGACATGGGAAACCCGCAGGGGAGTGGTTGCATCTCCTGCACAGTGCTGTCTCTGTCTGTTCTCCTTAATCAACGCCTCCCAGGGGGGTGGGGGAAGTGGGTGTGTAATCCACTTTCCTGTCCTCGCTGGAATCTGGCCTGGGGAGAAAGACCTGGAAGGATTTTAATGCTGGAATCCTGGCCTTGGCATCTTTGCAGCTGAGTGGCATTACCAAAGTCCTCTCTTCATTTTATCAGTCCATCAACGCAGTGACAACACTTCTCCACGGAGGATTAAGGGACATGATGATCGCAAAGACAAAGGAAGAGGTTGGTTAGCATGCCTTGCTCAGTGACAGACATACAGGGGCACCCAGGAAGCCTGGGACAGCAAAGCAGGGTTACCATAGTCAATACTGTCAACTAGACAGAACCTAGAACTACCTCAGAAGGAATTATCTTGGTTATGTTAGTTTCTTGTCGTGTCTGTGAGAGATTTTCATGCTCAGGTTGAGGCAGAAGGACCACTGTATGTGGCACCATTTCATGGACCGGGGTCCTCTGCTGGATAAAAAGAAGAAAGTAAGCCAGTACCAGAATGCATCACTCTGCTTCCTGACTACGGATGAAGTGTGAACAGCTGCCACAGACTCTGGCCACCATGACTTCTTGGAACTATGGACCAAAGTAAACTCTTCCTTAACTTATTTTTGTTAAGGCATTATAGCCACAGAAAACACAACCAAAAAAAAAAAAAAAAAGGACAAAACAAAAATCAAACAAACAAACAAAACTGAACAAGCCAACCAAACATAAAAAACAAATAAGTACCGAAAAGTAAGGCTGTTTAGCTGCCACTTTGATAAACCTCACCACATGGTTGTTCAGCTTTTGGAATTGGTTTGTTGGAAGAACGTGAAGGAAATTGGAACTTTGAGCTCCAGAAGCTCTGGAGTCCTGGAGCAGAACAGAAATGGGCCATTCAGATGGGACTTCCTAAGATCAGAATGCTGAGATTAATACAGACCATGGAGACAGTCTTGGTTAGGGTTCCTATTGCTGATAAAATACTATGACCAAAAGCAACTTGGGGAGGAAAGGGTTTATTTCATCTTCTACTTCCTGTTAACAGCCCACCATCCAGAGAAGTCAGGGCAGGAAACTGAAGGCAGGAATCTGGAGGCAGAAACTGATGTATTGGCCATGGAGGAATGCTGCTTACTGGCTTGCTTCTCCTGGCTTGTTCAGCCTGCTTTCTTACAGAACCCAGGACCACTGGCCCAGACATGGTACTATCCACAGTGATCAAGCCTTCCTGCATCAAACATCAATCAAAAATATTACCTACAGATTGCCTACAGGCCAATCCTATGGAGGTATTTTTTTAAATCAAGATTCCTTCTTCCCAGATGACCCTAGCTTGGGTCAAGTTGACATAAAAATTAGCCAGTTGTGAGGCCTACCTCATAAGGTTCAGAGAGAAACAAAAGACTTTTTCAGAAACTGGGCTACATACCATTCATGTTCTGGTAAAGACTCTGGTTATATCCCACCACATCCTGAGTATTTAAGAAAGCTGAATTTAAAAGTAATGGAGTGACTTATGTAGGAAGGGAAATTTCAAGGCAGGATATTTATCAGTCTGGTGGCTACTATTTATTTCTCTCATTCAGGTCTATCATGAGAGAGCAAAAAAAAAAAAGGAAGAGAGAGAGAAAGGGAGAGAGAGAGAGAGAGAGAGAGAGAGAGAGAGAGAGAGAGATTTAAAGCATGCAGTTTGATGAGGAAAACATGTGACTGAATTTAAGCTTACAGAGAAGGCAGGCTTGATATTAACTGATTATTTGCTTAACATATTGACACTGAAACTTCAACTGTTAAAAACAGAGCTCAGCAGCATTAATAAGAAACCTGGTGCTTTACACTGGGACAGCAGGAAAGCTATCATGAGGGCAAGACTCCATACACCAGAGCTCCATTTAATGAAAATCCAAATTCATTAAAAAGGAGAGGGGCCCTGATCTCTAAAAGTTGTCTAGAGAAATTTTCCCCAGAGTCAGCGTGCAGAAGCTGTTGGGTGTGTTAGTTACCTTCATTTCCATTATCAAATGTCTAACAAGAAGTACCAGAAGGGAGGAAGGGTTTATTTGGCTCACATTTTAAGGGAATACATGCCATCATTGTAGCAGCAGGATCACGAGGCAGCTGGTCACACTGCATTTTAATCAGGAAGTAGAGAGTAGACAGGAAATGGAGCCACACTGTGAAACCTCAAGGTCTGACCCCAGTGGTCCACTTCTCCCATCCTAAAGATGCCACAACCTTCCAAAACAATCTAGGTTTCTAACAAACATACCCATGACAAGAAAGTATTATGTATTTCCCCATTAAAAAATGAAAGGAAGGAAGGAAGGAAAGAAAGAAGGAAGGAAGGAAAGAAGGAAGGGAGAGAGGGAGAGAGAGAGAGAGAGAGAGAGAGAGAGAGAGAGAGAGAGAGAGAAAGGAAGGAAAGAAGGAAGGAAGGAAGGAAGGAAGGAAGGAAGGAAGGAAGGAAGGAAGGAAGGAAGGAAGGAAACAATAGACAAGCCAAACTTCTCAGACTTTTATAGAATGACTAATGTTCTGGGTTTCTTCTTTTCTTTCTTTTTTCAGACAACATTTCACAATGGCCAGAAACTGGCCAAGTAGATTAGGAGGGTTGACCAGCAAACCCCAGGGATGTATCTGTATCTACTGTTGTGTGATATTTTGATTGTGTTCTGACAAACAAAGCTTCCTTGGAGTCAGAGGGCAGAGCTAGTCACTAGCTGATCAAAATTAAAAATAGGTGTTTGGAGGACTGTAAACAGATAGGAGACAAGAAGTAGAAAGGTGGGGCCGAGAGAGGATCTCAGCCCTTTTGGAGGAAGGAACAGAAGAGGTAGGAGGCAGCTGGTGGCTGCTCCCCTGCTTCTCTGATCTTTCAGGGTCTTACCCCGATATCTGACTCTCGATTTTTTTTATTGATAAAAAATAATTAGATAAACATCTCAATCTACCTTTCCAGCACTGGGATTACAAGCACATGCCATTGGGGATGAGTTTTACATGGGTTCTGGGAACTGGACTCGGGTCTTCAGGCTCTCAAGGTAAGTACTTTACAAACTGACCCATTTCCATAGCCACAGGTACTAGTTCCCTTGGCAACTGCAGGGTGATCTCCCTGCCAGGATAGCCAACATGCTTTCTGCCAGCACAGCCACACCTCTCCATCTCCTGCTCACTCTCCCTCCCAACCCAAGAAAAAGAACGTGCAAGAGTTCCAAGTACTTCAGATGGATCAAGGGATTTGTAGCCAGTGAAAGAACATCAGCTTGGATCCCATGGGCTCGAGAAAAGCACCCAGAGCTCCACTCATCTGCTCCCTCAAAGGCTTTCTCTCTCACAGTCCACACTCAGTCCCCTCACTGTGGCCCTGCTTCACTCCTGAATTATCTTCAATAGTGTCACACTGACCTGCCTTGCTGACAATCCACCATTTAGAGATTTTTCACTATGTGCTGAACACAAAGGCTCTTTTTCAGTTCATTGCTCTCTAGTTCTAGGTCAGGCCCAGAACTTGGCAATGCTGCTCATCTCCAATTCCAGCAGCATCTAACACATATTATGAAATATTTAAAAGGTGACACAATTATGGAGATAAGAATGTTGAGCTCCCGTGAGAGTTTTAGACCATTGCATGACAACATGCCTCCAGCTTGGCAGTATACAGCTGTCCTCATTTGCTAGCTGATGCTCTGTGGGAGAGAAGCCGAGCCTCTCTGTATTCTCTTCCAACACTCAGATGCAGATATGGGTCCCATTTTCCTCATTGACCTCAACCACTGCTTGGACCATTTCTGGACTCATTCAGGTTGATAGCTAGAATTCAGTTCTTTGTTGATTTGGGACTGTCAACAGGAAAATTCCAGAGTATGGAGACTGCTCTAGGTTCCTCAGAACACGGTCCTCTTCATTTGCATGCCAGCCAAGAGATTTCCTCATGCTAAATCCCCCCTGCCTGGTGCTTTGACTCTGTGGTACCAGAAGAGCTCAAGCCCTTTTAAAAGGACTGGGCTCATCTTATCCTGTGACCTGACTTGAAGTCAGCTGGTCTAGAACCTTAAGTACCTCTGCAAGATCCCTTCACAGTAGAAGCTCGGTCCACAGCCAGGTGAATGACTGGGAAGAGGGTGAAAGCAACACGCGGAGAAGCCTTAGGACCCTCTTGGCATTCTGCCTGTTACTCCATTCTCCCACCAGTCAGGTAGCAAAAAGATGCCCCTGGGTACATCCCACCTCCCACTATCTTCCTGGAGGATGGGTGAATGTGGCGTTTATCTTCTGTCTGCTTTTCTTACATATGCATATACCCCTTACTAATGTAAAGGCACTCACATTTTCTAAGCTAGTTCTGCATCTTATTCTCTGCAACTCCATTTGTTGTCTTGGTGGAGGTCATCTGTGTTGATAGGCGTACACTAAGCCCCGCACCCACACCCCCGCTTTGTGGATGCAGTACTTCATTGCAGTACTGTCTCCTGATTTATTCACTATCCTGCTGACTGACGTTTGGATTGTTTTAAACCTCTCTTAAGTACAATGATACAGATGTGGATACAGTACTTCATTGCAGTACTATCTCCTGATGTATTCACTATCCGGCTGACTGACGTTTGGATTGTTTTAACCCTCTTTTGATTACAATGATACAAATGTGACCATTTCTATGTATACCTAGAAGAATCGCTTGGTCATAGAGTGTACACATCTTCTCCTTGGCTGGAGGCCAAGAAATTGGTTTTCAAAGCCATCATACCAGTTTGCCCATCCATGCCAGCTGCTATTTACTAGTAACACAATTGACCACTTTATTGTACACTTGTTATGTACCAGGAAATAACTTCTGTGTATGTACTGTTGTGTTTCATTTTCAGAAACTTAGGAAAGAAGCATGATCATTATTCTTGTATTACATTATAGGTACAAAAGCTGAGGCTTTGAGGGAAAGGGGTGCCTTTTCAAAGTCACAAAGCTAGCGACAGAGCTGCGATTCTTATCCACCAACCTGGACCCAGAGAGGGTGTTCTTGATCACTACACTACAGTGGCCTCCTTCACCCCTTTGAGATGTAGGCAAGATGCAGAAGTGAAGGGGATGAGAAGACAGAGAAGCTCTGTTGTGTGCTCCTCCTACCTACCATGGCCTTTCCCAGCCAGGCATCACCACAACTCCACTTACTGGAAAACGGGACCCAAAATCTTACAAGACAGAAAGAAAAGTTCAATTATAAGACAGTTCTCTACAAATGAGGCCACTGACCAGTCGTGTCCTACAAAGACAGGCACACACTGTACTTGAAGGTCTATCACTTATCAATGATTTTTGAGAGAATTCTTTGCCTTTCTTACCCTTGGTTTCTTTGTACATAAGATGGGGTGGTAATGTCTACTAAACAACTGAAGAGTCAGTTGAGATAACTGAAAACATCTCAGACTGAGACTGGCCCATCACAGTCATTCAGTAAATGCTGGCTAAAGCCTCAGAGAGATGCTGGAAGTGTCCATAGGGCAAGCTGCATCCAACTTTAGAAGGCCATTTCTTGAGGCCAGGATTTAGAAATGTACATGTGTGGGTCTATTTACTTTCCAGTTACCTCTTATTAAGAGCAGGGTAAGGTGAGATCTGAATTAGACTAATTCCCCTGAAACCAGCCGTATGCTCACTGCCAGAAGGGCCATGGTAAGCAAGGTTTGATCCTGGCTCTCGGGGCCATTAGCTCCTTCCCTGCCCAGCACTCTGTAACAGCCCTCTTAACTTCAGGGCCCTGTGCCTGTTTATTCTCTTTGGACTCCCATCCTTACTGAAAGTCTAACCTCAGAATGGAAGCTCTCAGAACCTGCAAGATAAATGGTCCATGCTGTGTATCTCTCTCTTATTTGTTTATTGAAATATTCTATCCTGGGGGAGGAAGGAGGCTCCAGAGTTTTGTGACATTCACTAGTAACATACAAGACTCCTGGATGTTACATAACCAGGAAACAGTTCTGGAGGGAAGATGAAACTCTCCAGTGGTAGAGCTACATGCAAGCTGCTCAGAAACCTCCAGTGATGCAGCTTTGCTGAACTGTCAGTCACCATCATCACCCACACTGGGACTTTCACTGATACAGCTTTCTGAGTCACTCATTTAAGTGACCTCTCACAATGGGGTAACACAAATAAGCCCATTGGTTCACAAAACCAGACTTGCGTGGGGCCCTTTCTTTGGTCTGTCTTTGGCACCCTATCTTGAGTGGATAGACATTTGTTTATGTCTTCCCATTTCATGATCCTATCCCCATTAAGGAATACCACTAAAACTGAGAACTTCAGGTGAACGAGGGAGATAAAGTCGCTGAGATGACCTTTCGTACAACCCTAAGCATGGAGGTCAGCCCTGACATAACCAGCTGCAGAATAAACCAGAAGCTCATTGACATGCTTCACATGATATACACCATGCAGGCACAAAGGAGTGAGATCTGAGAAGTCCCAGAAGTTAGGAACAGGCTCATCCCAAGTCCACCATATGTTTAGATGTCAGTTCATTCTGAACAGTACTGGCTCTGTGAGCCAAAATGCGTAAGAATGATTGAAATGGCCTGTGCCTTGATGATGACAACTAAGAGCAGTTACACATACCTCAGTCATGGGGATGACGGAAAAGTCGACACCCCACTGTAGCAATTGGATGGTCTTGTTCAGTTCCTAACAATCAGGAGCCATTAGAGACATTGACCACTGAGATGGGAAGAGGAAGGGGGTGGATTTGGGGAGATGGACGATAGAGGTGGAGGTGGAATTGAGGAAGGAATGAAGGGGAGAAGAGAAACAAGAAAAAGAGGAGCTGGGTACTAGGGAGAGAGATGAGGAAAAGGAGGTCCTGATTTTTATAAGTAAGCCTCGGGACCCTTCCCTCTCAATGAGGGAGTATGGTGTGGTATTAAGATGAGCTTTAATGGATACAAATGGAGAAATGGAGTGGCTGCTCTCAGGGCTTCTGCCTTAGAACTTCTGCTGTGATTGAGCTGAGACACCGTGGTGTCGGTCTTCTGGATGCAGGATGCTGCCTTCAAATCCAGCCTGGGAGAAGTAGCTCCAAGTGACAAGCTACCCTGGGGATCAAGCCTGTAACTGGAACAGCAGATGGCCCTGGTTCCCAACTGTTTCTTTGTGAATGTGTCACAGTCTGGCTGTGGGTGACTCACTTCCCAGCACATTTCAGTTTCCCATCTGCAACGTACAGTGACAGCCCTAACCCTAAGCATCATGAGGCGAGGGGGAGGGAGAGTCTGAAGGAGAAGATGCAACTTCAGACTCCATGCCTCATGGCTTCAAGAAGTAAGTTCTGAGGCTGAGCACACAGCTTTATGGGTAAGGCCCTTGCTGTGCAAGCATGAAGACCACAGGCACATCCCAGCACCCGCATAAATGTGGGGGTCTGTTTTGCACGTGTAATCCCAGTGCTCAAGAAGAAGAAAAAAATCTCTGGAGCAATCTGCATAGACAGAACAGCTGAATCCTTGCATCTGGGCTCAGTGAGACATTCTGTATCACTATATAATATAGACAGCTACTGAGGAAGACACTCAAGGTCAACTTCTGGCCTACATATATATGTGCATACGTGTGTTCATGCACCTGCACACATATGCTTGTGCCAACACACATGCAAACATGCACACACACACACACACACACACACACACACACACACACACACACAAAATAGGAATAATAGTAAAAATAATAAGGAAAGAAGCAAGCCCCAAGGGGAAGCGGGCCTCGGACAGTTCTTTGGTGAGGAGCATTTGCTTCTGGGTTGAGGGAGATTGTGTCCCAGCTCGACTCAAGGCCTAATTTCTCTGCAGAGCCAATCTCCATAAAATGCTAAGCCTGAGCAAAGGGTGAAAGCGTTTAGGAACGTGCTCCCTCATAACAGCCTCCTGGCACATGATTCAAATATATGGCTCAAGAAATGGAAAATGAACAGATTGTCACCCTTTGGCGGTCTTTGTCAAATGGTCAAATCTATAAAATACTGGAAATGTTTATTGAATTGTTGTCTAATTTTAGAAGTGATATGTGTACATCTTTCAAAAATTAGACCCTATAAAGAGGGTGGTAAAAGTGACCAATAAATAACTGTTAATAGTCTGGTGTGTCTCCTTCCAATCTCTCTATATGTAAATAAGGTCATGGGATCACATTACAGGAATCCAATTTCACATCTTATCTTTTGTACTTTGTGCTATGCTATCGGCATTTCCTAAGGTCATTAAGCATTCTTCAGGAACATGATTTATATTTGTTTCATAAAATTCCCTCATATGCACATAATATAATTTATTTAACCTTCACATATCTGGGGACATTTATGTAAGCTGTTTCCTATTTTCCCTTATAAATCATAATGTGCTTGGGTTTTTTGTGTAAATTTATGATCATTTTATTAGGGTAGATTCCTAGAAGTGAAATTACTAGGTCAATTTGGCAGGCTTTCAGTAGCAAATAGCAGAAAATTTAACTCAAACAAGTATGGCTACCAGCCACAGGGTTGTGATGTGCTAGTCATATCCAGTGGGAGGGGGCACATTTCAGTTTCTCAATTCCAAGGAAATACTTTAGTATTCACTGGGATTAGAATATAGATTTACTTCCACCTAGACACAAAACAAACACTGTGGGAAGAGCCTTCAAACGTTTTCACGGTTTTAAGGCAATCAGGGCCATTCTGGAATGCAGAGTCAACTTGCCCAATTCCAGTGATCTGTATGAGAAGCATGGATATCCTTTTAAAAAAAATGAATAGTATCATGAAGGAGAAAAATCAGAAATGAAGACTGAGTTAATGTCAATAAATATTTTCTAAATAAATGAACTTTCTAAGGGCTTGACACAAACCCTCAAATCCCTTCCCATGAGGGTTGTAGCAATGTCAGCTTAGCAATGTGTGAGATTGTCGAACTGTTTCTTCACCAGCATTTGTGATTTCATTTCAAGACACGTTTGCCTTTCTTACCCAATTTCCATATTGTTTCTCTTTTTCTGCACGTTTGTGTGTACAGATGACGATGGTGATGATGGTGTGTTTGTGTGCATGCATGTACATGCCACTGTGCAGATGTGACTGAGAGCAACCTCAGGAGTCAGTCAGTCCTACACTTTCACCTTATCTGAGAAGGGTCTTTTTTCACTGCTGTGCACAGGCTAGTTGGTGGATGAACTTTCTGGGCTCTGACGTCTTTGTCCCTCATCTCCTGTGGGAGTGCTGGGATTATAGATTCCCACTACAACACCCATCTTCCTGTGATTTTGAGGATATGAGCTCAGGTCTCCATACTTGTTCAGCCATCTCCCAGCCTGCAATTTCAATTTGTTGGGCCCACATAACTACTACATCCTGATTTAAATTTCTATTCCCTTGGTTATTGCTGTATGTTCATTACCATTTAGGATTTCTGTACTTTGAATGCTAAACATGGATTAGGAATATCCCCAAGTATCCCAAAGCTCAGGTTGATCTACTCTGCCCTGACCATTGAGAAACAGTGTTTAGTATTTGGGGTTCCGTCTGTGAAGGGTCTAGATTTTCACTGTACTCCACAACTGAATGTCTCTTCAATGAGGGCCCTTCATTTCTCTTGTGTCTCTGGAAAAAATGATTCTCCCCTAGGCCCAGCCCTACTCAGAATGTGCCTCAGACCCTCATTAGGACTTTGGATGCGATTTGGGGCTCCAAGTAGGAGAAATGTGGAATGTCTAGCTAAACATTAGCCCCAAATTTCTAGCCATAGTACTGTGCACTGCTTAGCTAGAAAAGCAGAGCTCTTACCCTGGATGTCTGAGAATCTCGATTGCACTCTTTCTTGGAGACTGAAAGTGCCATCCCAGAATCCCGGCAGAGCATCTCATTGCAGCTTTCACGACTGGACCGGTGCTAACGATGGCATTTGATGGTCCCCAGGGCCAGATCTCCATCCAGGTCAGTCCTTCTCAGACTGGCCCTCCCAATGTCACCTTGGAGCCCACCCCTGACAGTCACTCTGCTTTATTGCCATGGCTGACCTGATGCTACCAGAGACACAGCAGTCTCTCCCTCCCCCTAAACCACTGGTCTCTTTCAGAAGTTTCTACCCTTTAGCTTCCTCCCTCCTGGAGGTTGGCATTAAGAAAGAGGTTTTTGTTTTGTTTTGTTGTTTTTTAAATGTCATTAAAAGGTAGAAAGGAGGCTGGGAAGATGGTGCAGTGAATGAGAACATTTGCTGAGCAAGGATGAGGGACTGAGCCCTGATCCTAGTACCCCCACAAAATAATGGACATGTTTGCAGCACCAGTACTGTGAGAGACAGAGACCAGGGGATCCCTAGTCTTGCTGTCCACACTTTCTAACTGAAATGGTAAGTCTTAAGTACAGTGAGTGACACTCTCTAAAAGTAATAAGACAGAGTAATATAACAAGATACCCAATACCCTCCTCTACCCTCCATGTTCAGTCATAGGCATGCTCTTGCACATATACATGTGAACATACTGTACATATAACAGAGAGAGAGAGAGAGAGAGAGAGAGAGAGAGAGAGAGAGAGAGAAGAAACAGCTTCGACATTAACTTTTACCTTTTAGAAAAGGCTCTAGAAGTACTATCAGGAAAGAAAACACCACCACATTGGTTCTAGTATTAACTCCTTATTGAATTTGGACCCACATTGTCTAGGCTTTAAAGTAGGAAAGGGAACTGCATAGCATCTTCTCTAGGTAGGCCCCAAGGATACCAGTTCAATGTACTGAATCATGGGGTAGCTCCTGAATGGGAAGCAGAACTTCAGGACTTCCTTAGAAGAATGGGGATGGATATTTTTGGAAGTGTCTGCATGGCACACAGAGATATCACTCTAGTAAAAACTGCATCTTTTGAATCTAGGGTCCAGAAAACATTTTCTGGTCAGGAAACTTAGATGTGAAATTCACCATTAAAGAAATAAGTGGAAGGATTTAGGGAAAATGACAAAGGTAAAGACCATCCAGAGGGCAGATGGGAGAAGAGAACAGGGAATGGAAAAAGGGCAGACCAAGGGGTGAGGACAAAACTCAGCCGAGGGTGGAGGCCACTGCCGAGGAAAGAGGAAGCCATGACATGGAGAACAAGAGCAAAGTGACCTGGAGTCTCCTAATATGACAGAGACACAAACTCACCACAGCAGCCTCCCACCTGCATCTGGATAAAGGAAGGGGACCTCCTTAACCATGGCTCCAACTTTTCCTTCCTCTTCTCCCACAGAGCCAACTAATGAGGCAAAAACAATTGTCCAGCTCAGCATCCAAGTGTAATAGGAAAGAAGGAAAGATATTATGACAGAAAATTTTGATTTCCCGTTCTGTACTCAGAGCCCCCAACACATGACCCTTTTATTTCTGTTTAGGGGACAGGATGCTGAAGTGGACTCAGGCTGGTCTCCAGGATTGGCCATGCCCAGGCACACTAAGAAGACTCAAACAGAGTCAGGAAAATAATTCCAGTCCCTGGAAGGGGCAGGAAATAAAAGTTGTGATGAGGAAGTCCTGGCTGAGCTGCCCTGGCTGTCTTGCAAAGAGGAAAGTGTTAATTGTAGCAGTCACCCCTGCTAGGCTACAGCAGTGTGAACATTACTGACATCCAGGCCTGCTGAGAGGCTGGTCTCAGGGCCCCAGTCTCCAGAAAAGAGAAACAAGGAAATCCACCCCCACCCCAAAACTCAGCTTATAGCCTACTCCTCTGAGGACTTTGCAGAACTTACTGAGGCAGCCTAGTGGGCTGTGTTGGGAATGAAAAACAAAGCACATTGCCCCAATCAAGCCTGGGGGAGACCCCTGGGAGTTGACTACTATGGAGATCCTCTGGGCTTGGAGCTGCCTGACACTAAGGCGACTGCCAAGCCAAGTTGTGGAAAGGGTTCTTCAAGCTACCTGGGAAGTCCGTTCTTTCAGGGAGGGAGCTTCTTATGGCCCTTGTTGCTCCCTCTTATTTCAGTGAGTCACGGTCCTAAGGGTTCATCTTTAAACATCAGATT
>CABHPP010128077.1:0-32653 GCA_902168425.1 Peromyscus attwateri
TCTAAAGCAGCATTCCTCCCGGCGGCGGCGATTCTAACTCCGCATCGGAGCTGTTCGGAGATTTACACCTCGCGCCTCCTTTTTACAGGAACGCCAGACAGTGCACCACGGGCTGTTACCGACGTCCTTAAATTTCACAAACTGTCTCAGCGCCAAGCCGAGTACTCAGCGTACTAGAACACAGTCGGGTAATAAAACGGAAAGCTCCAGAGTCAGTTACTGGAAAAGACCATGGAAGAGAAGAATCTTAGCCAATCACACTTGAAGACAATAAATGATGTTTACTTCCCGTCCAATCACAACAGGACTTTATAACCCGGACAAAGACAGCTAGGAATTCCTCTTCTGATCGCGCCTCAATTCTCACAATCAAGGCTCCCTTTCAGACACCAGTGAGTAGTTTGATGACGGCATGCTACAGACTTTATTTTAAAACAGGTTTACGGAATTTTTAATCTAAATCCAAACTGCCATTTTTCAGTGATTATCAACTTCAAAATTTTATCTAATCCAATAAAAATCTCTTCCTAAACTTCTCCCCCCCCCCCAAAAAAATGCTTTCTGAAAAGCCTTATAATAGCACTCCAAGTGTTTATAACAAACACAAAGGACTTCACTATCTATAGAACATTCCAAGAAAGCTGTTGAAGCAGGCAAACAGCCATTGGCTATGTGAGAGATGGAAACTACAAGGCTGGGTTGAATTGAGCAGTCTAATTTTTCTTGTCTAAGGAAAAACAAAATTGTAACGCATAAAAGAAAACTATGCACAAAACTGCATGCTGGCGGCTCAGATTTCTCAGGATTTCTTCTCACGTTAGGTTAATAAACCTAACAAAATAAGCCAGTGAAAGGAGCACAACATATGTATAAACTGTTAAAAGGAGTCTCATACTCAAATACCAAACCTTCAGTGTGGTCTGCTTTGTAACCTGGGGCGCAAGGTACTCATTACAGGAATCCGGGCTGGGGACAGAAGGTTTTGCCTAGCTGGTGCAAAGCAAGCCCTGGGGTGAGGCCCCAGCGTGGGTGAAGAGTTTTGCTTTTTCTTTTTAAAGAAAACTGATTCCTAACTCTTAATGATGTCCTAATACAGGGAAAGCAGTCCTATAAAAAGCATGTAAATACAATAAAAAAAAAAAAAAAAAAAACACATATTCCGGGTAAAAACAGGTCATGTATCCCAACAGCTGTTTTTCTTGCTGAATAATAAGGGCTAACCCTGAACTCATCCGTTTGCTTTTCTTTCAAGACTGAGTTTCTCTGTGCAAATCAGGCTGCTGAAACTCATTCTGGAGACCAGGCTGACCTCGAACTCTGTCTCTGCCTCCCGAGTGCATGCACCACCACTGCCAGGCCCCTTTTGCTTTTCTCCAGTGCTAGGGTTACAATGTGTGCCGCCACATCCAGCTTTAATGGATTTCTACAATTATATCCCAAATTGTCTCCTGCAACCAAGACTATAGTCAATACCTAGGTCTTATGCGAAGCTATGGCTATTTTGCCTTTGGAGAAACTTGAAAAAGATCTTCAAAAGAAGAGTAAGACTTTGAAGTTTTGGGGTTTCTTTTCTTGGTTTTTTTGGTTTGTTTTTGTTTTTTAGGGTTTTTGCTGGCATTTAATTTTGTTTTGTTAAGGAGTATCTGTATTGTTTAATTTTTACTAGCAAATCCTAACTGTAAACAATATGGAATTGAAAGAAATTTTAATATCAGATTTGAAAGCTCAGTATATATAATGGTTAGTATTGACTGTCAATTCAGCAGGATGGGAGGGTCATAAACCTACTAGGCAGAAAAGCTTCTAGGCATGCCTGTGAGGGATTATCTAGATTAGACTGAGGTCATTAGATCCATCTTAACTGTCAGCAGCAGGATCCCACAGGCTGGGAGTTGAGGTTATTGGATCCATCTTAACTGTGGACAGCAGGATCCCACAGGCTGGGAGTTGAGGTCATTAGATCCACCTTAACCATGAGCAGCAGGATCCCACAGGCTGGGAGTTGATGTCATTGATCCACCTTAACCATGAGCAGCAGGATCCCACAGGATGGGGGTTGAGGTCATTAAATCCATCTTAACTGTGGGCAGCAGGATCCCACAGAATGGGGGTTGAGGTCATTAAATCCATCTTACCTGTGGACAGCAGGATCCCACAGGCTGGGGGTTGAGGTCATTAGACCTATTTTAACTGTGGGCAGCAGGATCCCACAGGCTGGGGGGTCTTCACTCTAACCAAAGGGAGGAAGTGAGATGAGTACTGTCATTCATCACTCTCTGCACCTGACTGGGGGCCTGATGTTCCTGCCATTATTTGCCGCCATGCCTTCCCTACATCATGGACTGTGTACAGGTGAACTGTGACCCCCACCCACCCTACCCCAAGCCCTTTCTCCATTACGCTGCTTCTATCTGGTCGCTTTGTCATAGCAACAGAAAAGCAACGATTACACTTAGAATACTGTATGTTTCATTTGTGAGTTTCCATGTATTATTTCATAAAGATGCTCAGGCCAAGCAAAGTGGCCACACCTTTAGTCCCAGTACCTAGTAGGCAAAGGCTGGCTAATCTGAGTTCAAGGCTAGCCTGGTCTACAGAACAAGTTCCTGGACAGCCAGGGTTACAAAGACCATATCTCAAAAAAATAAAAATAAAAGATGTTCATAAAATACCACTATCAATCATGTAAAGAAGGTGCCAGAATTTTTTACTATGCCAGTAAAAAGAGTAGCAGAAGTATTTAATATGTACTTAAAGAAGCTGAAAATGAGAAATATCATTCAGATTGTCTCTACTTTCTATCATTTATGGAGATATGTCCCGTAACTATGCACATACACAATTCAAGCAAGCCTCTCACCAAATCCACATAAAAAGGACACATTAGGAGATTATATCTTTTTTTTTTTTTAAAGTCACAAAAATCTACTCAGGAAAACCAGCTGGTGCCAGCCATGATGGCTTGCTTGTGGTCTCAAAACAGAAGGTGGAAACAGCAGGTTCGATGCAAGGTCGTCTTTATACACACAGCAAGTCAGAGACCAGCTTAGGCTCACCACAACAAGACAACAAACGCCTCCTTGGTCCACTTTTAAGAACTGAAGTGAAGGAAGGAAACTGACTCCAATGATAGAAGTCATGATTATCTACTCCATTATCAGTGACGGGTCGACAACGTTTTGATTTGGTGTTATCGGCGAGAGGAGAGATGATCTGCTTCCATATGCGTTAGTATTCTATACCACTATAAAGGTCTGTTTACATTTTGCGAGGAAGGGGGCTAGGTAGGCAAGTATTCTACCATTAAACACCTTGGAGTCGACATAACCTCCAAGAAAACCGTGTCTGGCGCGTGTCTCCTGTAATGTATTAGTTTAGGTTTATGGAACACCTGCGGTATGGGGCACAAGGCTAAGCACTTTACACATGTAATCTTATTTTAAGGATGAGGAAAATGAGGCTTAGCGAAGCTTCATAAGCTTGCCTAAGACTACGTATTAAGGAACTAATTTTTGGTTTTTTGAGACAGGGTCTCTCTGTGTAGTCCTGGAACTCACTTTGTAGACCAGTCTGGACTTGAACTCACAGAGATCCGCCTGCCTCTGCCTCCCTAGTGCTGGTATTAAAGGCGTGCGCCACCACTGCCAGGCTAAGGAACTTATTTTTAAAACTAGGTTTGTAATATCAAAGAGACTCTGCTCTTAACAAAACAAAACAAAAAAAAAAAAACCAAAAAAAAAAAAAAAAAAAGCTTTAAAAGAAATGTGCAGGTCAGCTACCAAGCTGATTACTCTTTATTAACATGGCCTATTCATACTTGATTTGCTCAACATTTATTTAGCAATTACTATGTCTCTCATATCTTGAAAGCTTCTGTAAACAGGGCCCTTTGTCTGCAAAGCTCAAAGCCTATCTGAAAACTCAGACAACAGAAATGCTTTGGTTTGTTGACTTAAGGATTTATCAACAAGGATGGAGAGAGATGGCTCAGACATTAAGAGCACTGAGTGCTCTTCTAGAGGACTCAGCGTTCAATTGTCAGCACCCACACAGCTGCTCACAACTGTGTAACCTCAGCTCCAGGGGATCCTGTAGTTGAGTTTTCTTTTACTCTTGTCCCACATTGGAATGCCAAAACGTTGTTGGTCGGTTTGGCTCTTTTGGAGGACCCACCACTCAGCTCCCAAATAAATCAAACATGGAGGCTTATTCTTAATTATAAATGCCCAGCCTTAGCGTGGCTTGTTTCATGCCAGCTTTCCTTAAATTATCTCATCTACCTTTTGCCTCTGGTACCTTTTCCTATTTCTGTATATCTTTCTTTCTTACTCGATTGCTGGTTGTGTAGCTGGGTGGCTGGCCCCTTGCGTCCTCCTCCTTCTCTTGCTCTTTGTCCTCCCAGATTTCTCCTTCTTTATGTTCTGCCTGCCAGACTATGTCCTTTCTCCTGCCTCGCTATTGGCCATTCAGCCCTTTATTAGACCACCAGGTGTTTTAAACAGGCAAAGTAACACAGCTTCACAGAGTTAAACAAATGCAACATAGAAGAATGCAATACATCTTTGCATCACTAATGTTCCACAGCACAAACAAATGTAATACATCTTAAAATAATTATTCCACAAAACAGGATCCAAGCTTCTGGCTTCCATGGCCACCAAGGATGTATATAGTGTACAGACATACACGCAAGAAAAACAACAATACACATAAAATAATTTTAAAGGTAAAAGACAGGATGTATCAACAGAATGTCATACAAGATACATTTAACGTATTCTTCACATCTTCCACATGTTATAACTTGGGTTTTTTTATTAGCTGTCAAATATAAACAGTGAACTCATTCATAAAGCCTTAGGATTACACATTCAAACACAACTAGGAACTCTTATGGAAGCCAATATGAAAGAAAACCAACCATTTCAACTAAACTACGCAAGTAGAAAACCAAAAATAAAACACAAGATAAACTGATAGTATCATGCTTATCACAAAACCTTAAATGGTTAGTATTTAATTAACTTCCTAAGCATATACTTAAAATGAATTTAATCATATTTACAATAATGATAAATTCAAATGTTTCATCTTCAGAATATCCATCTCCTATTCCCAGACCGAGACAAACAGCTCAACTATAGATTTAGGACAACTGTATCTGAGAACTTGTGTAACTGATCATTTTCTACGTGTCTCATCTGATAAGGACAGGCTCCACAAGGGCAAGGACAGGGGGACAGTCTGTCTTCATCATGCTCACTTATCTGTGCTCCCAGCATCTACACACCCTTGCTGTGAGATCATACTATGAAATGGACTACTGGATGAATACATTAGAATGTGTCTTTTCTCCTTTTGTTTTCTTCTTTGGAGACATGGTCTCCTCCTAGAGAGCTCAGTCTGGCTTCAACCTGGGGTGCCCCTGCTTCGGCATCCTAAATGCCAGGTTTCGTGTATTACACCACCACACACAGCTATCTTTTCTTACTCCAACCAAAGAGAAGGGAACTTAGAAATCCTAAACCAAGAGTGAATCAGAGTTCCTGTGCTGCCTACACGTTCATTTGGTGCCTTCAAAATGCCATGTGATAGTATCCCATTTCACCACAGATTTCAGTGTTGAATGTCTTCAAGCACATGATTAAGTAGAAGAGGAAGAGAATTCTATTGCACGGATATAAAGATTCACAATTCCCACGCAAAGCATTCATTTCATTATCAAACTACCAATTTGATACAAACTCCAAAGCAATCCTCCGAGTGTCTATACAAAACACCTGCCTGCTGTTAGTCTTCCGAAGAGAACAGTCTCATATCTCTGACGGAGCCAACATACAAGTCTGAATCCTGTCTTCTGGATGCCAGGGGAAGGAGAACGGGAGAGGGACTAAGAAGGAAGAAGAGGAGGAATAAGCAGCTAGCCATCTCTGCCGAACTGCTGTGTGTTCTCTACTGATGGTTGCTCCTTCCTATTTATAGTCTGGCTACAGGAACCCACAGCTTCTTAACTTTCTCCTCGTTTAGATCTGACTTTCAATAATAAAGCACTAGAAATTTAGAGTATATAAATAAAAAGGCAAAATTCCTATTCTGCTCATTGAGAAACCCCAAGAAACAAAGAAATGGAAAGTGGCCTTCTAGCCCACTTTAAGCAATTCTGCAGGGTGTCTTCCAGCAAGTTCTCTGCCCACTGCCCCTCTCAGAAATGTTCCAACTATTACCTGCCACCAAAACAAGCCACATGCAAATTCTCACTCTGCAAATAGGTCAGGTTCCTCCAGGACCAAGTTCCCACTGAACCCACAAGCTCCACCTGACCGGACCGTGTTAGGAACAGTCCTGAGCCTGGCTCTGTCCACACTCACAGAAATTCATTGAGTTGAGAATTTATAATAAAGGTGCTGAAGACACAGCTTAGCAGTTAAAAAGACCCATGTTCAATTCCCAGCTCACACACTTCGGTTCACAATCATCCGTAACTCCAGTTCCAGGGTAGTCAACACCATCTCCTTGCCTCCAAGGACACCAGTCATGCACTTGGTGAACATACATACATGCAGGCAAAATACCCATAAATATTTATTTATTTATTTATTTATTTAGTATATGTTGTTTTTCCCAAATGTATGCCTGAACTGCAGGCCAGAGAGAGTACCAGATCTCATTACAGATGGTTGTGAGCCATCATGTGTGGTTGCTGGGAATTGAGCTCAGGACCTCTAGAAAAGCAGCCAGCACTCTTAACCTCTGAGCCATTTCTCTAAGCCCCTTATAAAATAAATCTTTAAAAAAAAAAAACCAAAAAACTCTACAATAACTCAAACATCTCAACAGATTAACTCTACTCCATCTGGATGAAATGGGATTTTACCCGACGAAGGCCCTTTGTGATCTGGATCACAGCGCTGAGGTATACGGCTCAAATTAACGGCACCTGGTTTGAGGAAACAAAACCTAACAGTGAAATACAGTCTCCAGTCATTCCTTCCTTTGGTTCATTCTCAAAAAGCCACATGATTATATATAAAATGAGATTTATAACCTCCTGCAAAACACAAATATGTAATAAAAACCAATTACTCCACAGAAAAGCAAGCTCTGTCCACTAGCTCCACATGCGCTTCACTACCGCAGATAATTGATTTCCTCAATTAAAGGGAGGAGATAAGGAGGCACATCAATTCCAAAGCCTAGAGTTCCAGGAGCCAGGACCTGGAAGGCCTGGACTTCAATTTAGACTGATTTGGCACATAATGATATTGGACCTCAAAAATAGATATTATTTTTGTTTGTGCTAAAGACTTTAAGTTCAATCAACATATCTGTTAACATTCAGTTACTGGGGAGTACATTGTGATGTTATTTAATACCAAATAACCTGTATCATTTTTAAGAAAATAGGTCTCCAATTAGGAAAAAACTGATCATTTCATTCCAAAGTCACTTAGAAAAATATTTAAGATGTAGCCACCAGGTGTGGTGAGACAGACCTTTAATCCCAGCACTTGGAAGGCAGAGGCAGGTGGATCTCTGTTAGCTTGTGGCCACCCTAGTCTACAGGACAGCCAGGGCTATGGAGAGAGAGCCTGCCTCAAAAATAAATAGAGTAGATTAATAGATACATACATACATACTTAAGGTGTATATCCCAAGTACAGCAAACTAGAAATAAGATTCACATAACGTGGTACAATGAAAGAGTGGAAATCAAGGGAATCTGGACCACACCTGTCACCAACTATTGACAACTTGCTCTTCAAGGTCATCGTTTCTAAAGCACACAGGCTGAAGAAATCTGCAATGCTCCTAAAGTTGACTTCTCAGGCTTCTGGGCCCTCCAGCAATGAGCGAAGCACACTCCTGTCTCATGCTGACAAAGTGACCCTGTTCATCTTTCAAAGTCACGATGAACCGGGTAGCATTTTCCCAGTTCATTTTTCTCAAGTGGCTCACAGAAGGTACAGAACAGTCTTTACTGCACTCACATTAGTAACACAGAACCACACTTCAAAACTAAACAGGCTCTTTCTATAGCCTTTTTAAAAATGCATGTATTATTTATTGGGAGTGACATGTGCCAGCCCGTAAGTAGGTCTTTTATTAATAATACCTATTAACTGTACAACTTAGTGGGAGCCACTGTGGCAATTCCAAACATTCTTATACCGTTGTGTGTCAATCATGTTCCTCTACCCTTCTGCTACACACACCACTCCCTACTTTCAAGTCACCTTTTTTTTCTGCCTCAAGTTTCCGCACAGGAGAGCAAACACTCAGTTTCTGTCTTTCTGAGTTTGACTTAGTTCACTGAACACGGTGCTCTCCAGTTCCAGTCATCCCTCTGCAAATAACCTGGCTTCGTTATTCTTTATGGTCAAATACTAATGCCGGCAAGTATGTCTCATTTTCTCTGTCCATTCTTCTGTTTCCAGGAACCTAGGCTGATTGCACATGGCAGCTGAGACAGAGAGAAAATAAGCCTGGCCGTGCAAGTATCTCATCTGTGTGCCTACTTCATTTTGTCTGGATACATACCCCATCATGGGAGAGCTGTACCGCACAGTGGCTCTATCTAACTTTCTGAAGAACCTCCACGCTGCTTCTTGGGTGGCTGTACTCTACATTTCTGCCTGCAGTGTACAAAGGTTCTTTTCAGCATTTGCTGTATTTGTGTTCTTCTGATAAGCAGCCATTCTAACCGAGATGAGGTACTATGACGTCATAACTGTGATCTGCATTTCCCTAACTGCTGAATGCACTATTTTTACTGCATATTTATTGTCTGCAGCGTCTCTTCAGCCCACCTTCCCATGTTGTCATTAAATTACTTGCTATTTTGAGTCCTTCTATTTTCTAGGTATCAACTCTGTCAGAGGAATCTGGCTAACACTGAAGACTGTCCCTTCACTTTGGATGACAGTTTTCTTTGCTGGGCAGAAGCTTTGCAGTCTGATGTAATCCCATTTAAACAATGGATTCTATAAACAGCACTGAAGAGCTGCTTTGCTCTCCAAGTTTGGTGGGAAAACTATTCCATTAAAACAAGCAAACAAGGCTGGGCACTGGTGCACACACCTTTAATTTCAGCACTCAGGAGGCAGAGGCAGGTGGCAGATCTGTGAGTTTAAGGCTAGCCTGGTCTACAGAGAGAGTTCCAAGATAGCCAGGGCTACACAGAGAAACCCTGTCTCCAAAAACAAAACAAAAACAAAAACAAAAAAATCAAGCAAACAAAATCAGAACTACCTTAAAATGAATGGTCTCTCACAAGTACAAAGTTACATTTGGAACCTCTAATTTAGCATGACTTTATTTCTTTTTTGCATATAGTAGCTTAAAAATCCTTTGCTGCAACTATTCTTACTGCAAAAATGTGTATTAAAATGGATAGTTTCATTTGTTTGTAAATATACACAGTTCAATTTTTTTGTTATGTCCATATTTAAAGCATTATACAGTCAAGTATCTTTCTATTGCTGCCTTGAGTCATACCTAAAAATACTGCAGGCATATTCTTTCTTCTAGTTACATTATACTTTCAAATTTTATGTTTAAAATTTGGAATTTGTTAATGAATCTATTCTTAAGAAAGAAACACAAAAGCAATCTAGTCCCTTCCATAACGTTAACAAAGACTGGGGGACGACAGTGAGGAACACACCAAGACTGGCAAGCATACCATGGAGCAGGCATTGTGTGACATACAAACGTGGTGACAGACTTCAGGGAAGCGACATGACATACCTCCTGAAGAGAGCCCAAACCCACAATCGTATCCTTTGACTCTAATTCCACTGCTTGGAAATCATCCTTAGCAAAAATGCTAAGGATACAAAGAGAAGAAAAGTGTGCTGTATGCTCTGAGCAGTAACTCCTGAAGGCTCTGCTAGGGAGCTAAGGAGGTGGAATGAGAGGGTGCTTGGGAAGGAAGCGGGGTGAAGAAGGAAGCTTTATGGAAAAGACTCAGTCATTTGAATCCTGAAGAACCTATATCAGAAAAGAGGGAGAAAAATGAAAACAACTCTTTGAAAGAGAAGGACAGAGAAAGGGAGGGAGGGAGAGAGAACAGAAGGAAGGGAGGGGAGGAGGGAGGGAAGGAGACTGAGTAGCTGTGTAGCTTGGGCTGGTCTGGAATTCTCTTGCCCTTGCCTCCCCTATGCTGGAATTACAGGTGTATCATAGCAGACCCAGCTGAAAACAGTTTTTTGGTTTGTGACAGGCTTCAGAGATCCACCTGCCTCTGCCTCCCCATTGCTGGAATTGAAGGTGTGCGCCATCATGCCCACCCTGAAAACTATTTTTTAATTACAGCAAAATGCAAAAAGACTGGTGTTGATGGGGTCAGAAACACACTGAAGCCAGCTTGTCCTCACTGATCTAAAGAGACAGGAAGAGGGACGGTATAAGAAACCTGAAGAATTAAATGAACGAATGATAGCAAATGCAATGAACTTGGGATAGTGCTGGGGTATGGTGTGAGGATGCTGGAAATGTCCTATACAAGTGCTGCCTATACTTGTGTGAAATAAGCAAAAATAACTGTGAATATTTGTAATGTGTCCATACACAGTTTTAAACATTTTTCTTTCCTTTGCTATACTTGCTACTGTAGTAAAAACGCATCAGGGGTTGGGGATTTAGCTTAGTGGTAGAGTGCTTGCCTAGCAAGCGCAAGGCCCTGGGTTCGGTCCTCAGCTCCGGAAAATTTAAAAAAAAAAACAAAAACAAAAAAAAACTCATCAGTATCACTTACAACTTGGGAGTCTTCACTACCCCCACCTCGAAGGTCTGGTTTCACTACAACTCTAACAGTAGGCCTTCTATCATGCAGACAAGAGCACTGTCCAATCACACCTCTGCTTTAGGTGGAAAATTGATTTCTGGTTTATTATCATCAACACCCACCTAAAGACAAACTTCCTTCAGAGTAGTGAAAAAAACAACCATTCTTCTTCATCTTCTTTACTGAAAACTATGTTAGTAGTTAATAAAAAAAAAATGTCAGGAAGTTCATAGAAGTAGTGAAGTCTACTTGAAAAAGTTCATGTAGTTGTCAAAGATCCTAAACCCATTAGTTTTAATACTGGATATAAAAATATTTCTCATTAAATTCCTTCAAAATTATTAACAGTATCTAACTGCTGTGGGAAACTACTATCCTGGAAGGGAAGAACAGAGGTCTCCTACAAGCAAAGGAGAAGCAGACTACAGAGAGAGAAACTCAGCCTGCATAAATCCACCACTGGTCGAGAACAACAGAGAAGGCTCAATTCCCGCCACTGCAAATCTAAATATTTCCCGACGTCTGCAGTGGCACTCTACCACGAGGAAGAAACAAAGCCTGGGAGACCCTTTCTGAAATACAGATGTGCAAGCAAATTCAAGAAAGACTAAAGAGGCTACATCAGAATCTTCTAGCTTGCTAAGACAATGAAGGCACCAGACCCACAAAACAACAAACCCGTAAACCCTCATCCACTCCAGCTGAGCCTAGCCTGACAACCTGAGGAACCGTCACAGCCACACCCACTTCTCAGAATAAATGCCGTCTACATTCATTGACCCTGCCCACAAACGTGGCTGAATTCCAAACAGTCACGACAAACTGTCACCAGGGGGAAACACAGTCCAAAGACAGACCCAGAGACAAGTCAAATATTGGCACCATAAGTCAAGGAATTTAAAATAATTATGAATCATAGCAGGCACAGAATCATATGCACAATCAAATAAGAACAATGAGATAAACTGTGTAAAACAAGTGTTAAAATAAGAAGTCAAGTGCTGAAAATAAATGCAACAAGATTGAAAACACCAGAAATAAAGGCCCAATTTGCTACCTGCTTACTTTGAAGTGAGTTCTCAGAGGAAAGGTAGAACAGGGTTTGTGTTCTTTCTTGTTGTTTATGCTGGAATCATGATCTGGTGGTCTACCATCTTCCAAAGCTGATGTCTATTTCTCAACCTCAGTTTCTTTTTCTTCCTCAGTACTACTGAATCATGTTATCTTGCTGACTTCTATGGAAATAAACATGGTGATAATATATTCAGAATTTTTTGGACATATTCCTGGATACTAAGAACTTCTGAAATTTAAAGGTAATGCTGTGGAATGCTATCCTCTCGTAGCATGGCTGGTGCCCTCTAGAACTCTCATGAGATGACTACCAGGGACCTGCCTAAGTCCACCACTAACTTCCCACTAAGGATTAGAGAGGGTCCTGTGACGGTTCTCCTCCTCATGGATTTACAAAGAGTTAACAATTGGTTAGGTAGGGTTCATAAGGCTCTGCCTCTCCCAAGGCCTTGCCCATAACCAAGGGTTTGTAGACAGTTAACAACTGCTGGTAGGGAGAGGCTCACAAGGCTCCCCAGGATTTTCATGCAGTTAACAAACACTACCTGGGGGAGGGGCTCATCAGGCCCCGCCCCATCCAAGGATTTATAGATGGTTAACAACTGAGAGGAGGACCTCATGAGCCCCTCTCCTCCCTAAGGAGGTAAAGACCATTAAGGATGCTGAGGGAGGAGTTTAGAAGGCCCGGCCAGTGCCTCCTCATAGTCTTATAGATGGTTAACAGTTGTTGGGAGGCAAACAAGATCCCCCAGGATTAGTGGCCATAGTTAACTGTTATAGGAGAGGGTTTTTTTTTTTTTTTTTTTCCATCTGCACCCATGCCCAAAAGCCCATGCTCCACGCTCTACTCGGGTGGAATCATTTCTTAGCTGTCATTAAGTCCTATACGGAGTGAGTAGACATATGATCTGTCTCATCAAAAGAAGTTCATGCAACATATAAACAATCATTTCAACAAAAATTCAGGCTCTCAGGAACCTATCATTTTGAACAGAGAACAATGAAAGTAGCACTAAGAAATCCAAACTAAGCTGGAGAAGTCAGGAGCCTGACCTCACCACACACAAAAACTCTCTTCTCTCCCCTAAAACCAGATGTTCCAAATCTCTTGGATATCTTTGGGATATAGATGGATATACATATATCCATAGGGAGGGTCAATGAAACTGCTATATATAGAATTTTAGGGGCAAAATAGTAAAATAACTGGTAATGTCACAGGTGAAAAGCATTTCCTCTCCAGAATTATCTGCTAATAAAACCATCCTACTTTTTAGATTTTTCTAGAAACAGCTATGGAATATTAGTAGTAAAGGATGTTTAGGAAACTGGAGAGACAGCTCAATGATTTAAGAGCACTTGCTTCTCTTCCAAAGGACCTGAGTCTGGTTCCTAGCACTCTACCAGGCAGATCACAACTGCCTGTAACTCCAGCTGTAAGGGATTTCACTTTCTCTTCTGGCCTCCAAGGACTGACTGTGTCTGTCTGTCTCTCTCTGTCTCTGTCTCTGTCTCTCTCTCTCTCTCTCTGACACAAACTGAAATCTGGGACTTGACATTCCGAAACCGAAATGAAGGTACTAACCGGGTAGACTGCAATACACAGGAGGGGCCACTAACGCACAGGGTTGGTGGGTTGAGTAGGGAAGCTGTGGTCTTGCTAAAGCCTGCAAATGAGGTAGATGCAACAAGCACAAAGTTTCATGAGCAGTGCTGTCACGAAACTGTCAGAGTATATACGGGGCTGGGGCGGGGGTTGGGGTGGTTTGCACATCTGTGCATGGGCAGAAGCCAAAGGAGGCACTGGATCCCTGGAAGCTGGAGTTACAAGTATGTGCATGATGTCCAGCTAGTTAACTCAGGTGATGTGGGTACTGGGATCCCAAGCATAGTCCTCATGATTACACAGGAAGCACGCTCTCCAACTCCCAGGAAGTGCCATGTTGAAGACGTGAAACTGAGGGATGACTGACGCCGAGACAGTCAGTGGGACAAGAGGTAGGAGGGGACCTGAGGACACCGGAGGACGGAGAGAGGTGGTAAAAGGGAAGGTGGGCACAGCAATGGGTGCTGACGCATCATGACAGAGGAAAACAAACCTTACAGGGTCTGAATCTCAGACTAAGGG
This sequence comes from Peromyscus attwateri, assembly GCA_902168425.1. Lineage (NCBI taxonomy): Eukaryota > Metazoa > Chordata > Mammalia > Rodentia > Cricetidae > Peromyscus > Peromyscus attwateri. The sequence continues at coordinate 13,989 of CABHPP010128077.1, forward strand.
TAGCCGCAACTGGAACGTGACTTTAAGCCAACTAAGTGAAGGAATGAGATTCGCACATAAAACAGTCAACCTGCCTGCAGCATGAAAATGGATAAGAGGAATAATGAAGAAGAGGTTGTTGAAATTAACTTAATCTCTCACTGAAAAGTTTAATACTATCTTCCGATGGCACTTACACAGGCAATTAAAAATGTGTGCATCACCTCTGTGCGTGGCGGTGCACACCTTTAATCCCACCTTTAATCTCAGAAGGCAAGAGGCAGAGCTGGTGGATCTTTATGAGTCTGAGGCCAACCTGGTCTACAAAGCAAATCCCAGGATAGCCAGGGCTACACAGTGAGAGCTTGTCTCAGAAAGAGTCCACATCTGCCGGGTGGTGGTAACACACATATCCCAGCACTCTAGAGGCAGGCAGGTCTCTGTGAGTTCGAGGCCAATAAAACAAAACAAGAGTCCACATCTCTCCACTTAGAAACATCAAGCTCACTGACTCTCTCTCCTTCACGTTATGATCCCATACAGTTCCCTTTCTCTTAGTTTATATTACAATCACATTACCTGAAAGCATTTTCCCCCAGATAACTTCTGTGACTCACCCTCATTTTCCGCAGGTTCCGAATTCAGCATCCCCCTAACATGTGGCTGATCCACCTTACACAAAGCAGTGCCACTCTTGTCAGTTCTGACATTCACCGTGCCCATCACCAGCTGACCCTACGAGCAAGAAACTACTCTAAACCCATGACATCTTCTCTGTTACCATAGTCACAATAAAGACAATGAGGCTACAGGCTAACTTGCTAAAGGCCACAAAATGTCTTAAATGCTAACCAAGGATTCAAATTCATGGCTGGTATCGCAAAGCTTTCGTGAGGACAGACATAATAGCCTCTATTTGATCTCTGATGCCAAGGTCATCTACTACAAATATATAATAAAATGAGACGGACATTTTGAGGAGAAAAAAAGTCTGAAATAACCCCATGAAAAATGGAAGTATTAATCAATAAAATATTACAGGACTGCCAGGCAAAGTTAGGGACCTATTAAAACAGGAAGAAATAGGTGTGTTCATAATGTCTGTGACCCAGCTGTGAACTTTCCTCAGAGCAGATAAAAAGGACAAATATGGTACAGAGACTAACGGCTCTGAATACGGGATGAGGGAGAGAAATTTGTCCTGTTGTACAATACTGGGTACTACGTGGACAATTTTGGTATCAAGTGTTCAGGAAAAGGGATGCCTAGAGGGACTGGTAGATAGTGGACAGGATGCTGGTGAACACACAGTGTCAAGGACAGTCTCCTCCCGGATGCCAGCAGCACTAAAGAGAAACCCGGTATGACTGAGGTTGGATTCCCAAGCATGTCAAGAGGGAGGAGGGATCCAAGGATGCTTATCAGACTCACGGTAACAGACCACGAAGGTAGAAAACGCAAAAACTTACAATGTAGGGGACCCAAGGACAAAGTGGACCCCGTGTTGATGCTGCCAAAGGGCTGACATTTCACCAGTGAGAGGACATTGCTGCTGAGTGTACGGGCTGGAAAATGAAGTAACTGGCTCCCTAGGAGGACAGTGACGGGCCAACCTCCAAAGTCTTCCTAGGCCAGGCCAGGCTTTCTGTCTTACATGCCAAGGAACACCGCCGTGAAGGCTATCGAGGGAGGAAGCACTGCTCCAGAGAGGAAACAGATCCAAAAGGACAAGCAGCTGAGCTGAATTAGGGCAGAAGCAGGAGACAGAGACCTTGGCAGCCTCTTACTGCTGCCCCGGGGCAGTGTTCTGCCGACTTCCAACCTTGACACCACCGTGAGAGGGAAGCAGGATCTAGACTATTTCACATTTATCGTCTCATTTATTCCACGCTTGACATTTATAAGGAAGGTTTACTATTCCAGCATGTAGAACATGAAGAAACTGAGACAGAGGTAAAACCAAGTGGGAGGTCACACAATGGCAGCCTGCAGAGCTGGGATTCACTCCAGAATGATCTCAGTCCAAATCCATGCTTTTATAAACTGACACACAAATGACCGTGAGTTTTATAAAGAAATGAGATAGGAATGCAACTGGCTACATGGTCCCGGCGCTCTACAGCCACCGCCCAGGACAAGATACAGGAACATTGGCTTGGATGAAATAGCCCTGCTTCCACACAGCACAGTGGCAGCCTACCAGGCCAGAGCTCATCACCATCAGCCTCCAGCCGCCCAGCTTCCTTCTCCATCACCACTTTCCCTGTAGCCCTCCTCACAGTTATTTTAACTGTCTCCTCCTTTCCACTTGATCGGACTCACAGTCTTCAGGGCACAGGATCTGAATATTCTACTTGATACTTTAACGTAGGGTGAAGAAGAGTACTAAGACACTAAACAAAAACCTGCAATGCTTCTATAAGCAGGAGTCTGCACGGAGTCTTGAACTTCTCTTTGTTCTTGGACAGTCACTTAGGCTATTCACTTGATAGTGAACTGTTTAGAAGAAACAGAAAAGGAAGAAAGTAAAAGCATCCAGGCCTCTCTTTCCTCTTTTCTCTGTCACCTACAGAAGAGGAGCAGCACAGTGCTGGCGAGTCTTTAAAGGAAATAAAACAAAAACACGGAGTTATTTTAATGAGTCCAAGCTGGGCTCAATTTCACTATCCTCCTGCCTCAGCCTTCCAAGTACTGGGATTACAGGCATGTGCCACCAGGCCCAGCACTTAGACCTGTCTTCACCAGAAAGAGTCCCATTACTGCAGATAAAGGTATGGTTAGAGTAGAAAGTCAAGAAGTCTAAGTAGACAGACATTGCTCTATTTCAGTCACCAGGGAACCTTTCAGATTTGTTCCCAGATCAACTCCAGTTACAACCAGCCTCGGGGGACCAGGAAGCTGGGGCTCCAGACTGTGCAGACAAATAAGGCGACTCCAAGAAAGTTCAAGGCATGAATCAGTTGCCAGAGCCCTTCTGTAAGAGTCCCAAGAGGAAGTTTCATCGCCAAGTTCAGAAAGAGCTATTTGTCCAAGAGAGAATCCATTCTAAATGGGGGTGAGGGGAACTCAAACCAGCAGAAATTCCTTGTCCTTATAGAGATTCTTTTAAGACAAATAAAATAATTATCACGTTTTCTTTGAGAGGCAAGCTGAGTCCAAACAGAGACTCCTTCTGATACAAACCAATTATGATCAACCACGGTCAGAAAAAAAACATTAACCTACAATGAAGATATGAACGTAATGAGATAAATAGGAAATAATCCTTTAAAATGTAACAAAAGGAAAATAAAAATGAAAAATAAAGGTAACAAAAGGGAAGCAGAGAGATGGTTCAATGGTCAAGAGCACTGGCTGCTCTTCCGGAGGATCTAGGTTGGATTCCTAGCATCCAAATGACAGCTCACCACCATTTTTAACTCCAGCTCCAGAGGATCTCGTCTGGCCTCTGTGGGCACTGTACCACTCTGGTGCACAAGATACACATTTAGGCAAAATACCCATACACTTACAATAATCGTCTTTTTTAATGTAAGAGAAAGGAAAAACACGAGTTCCAGGTGGTACATTCAATATGTGGAAGAAAGTAAGCAAAGTGACTCAGAAAGCCCAGCACAGTTGGCTTGACCACGCAACAGTCACAAGACCCTCACTGTCAGGCTAATGGCACGTTTTCAGGTGTGCATCAAAGTGCTAGCTTTCTATTTAGGGAGAAAAAAGGAAGTTGATGCTCTCAATGTCTCTTTTCTAACTTCACTCTTCCTCTGTCATCTTCTCTGTGGGCTGGACACGTGACATGAAGCAAGACACTCATCTGCTGTTAGTTTGTTCGGTTGGAGACACGGTATCTCAAGCTGGCTCGTATCACAACACAGTGCAGACTGGCACTAAAGTCATGGCAGTTCTCCTGAGAATTATACTCATGAGCCCCAACACCAGCCTTTTAATAATGTATTTACAGCCGAAAAATTTGTGATACTATTAAAATCTAGGTCAAATTAGAGGCTATTTTTAAGTAGAAAAAAAAAGGTACATACTATCAAAATACTCTTCAGCACCTAAAAGAGAGAAAAGTGTTCTACTTCCATTTATAAGTTCATTTCTGACTCGGCCATTTTTATAGCCCCGGTAAGGGGTCACTCTGAATGTTAGTGATAAACTCACACAAAGACAGGAAAAGGGATGGTAAGACTAGAAATGTCCCCCAGATAACTCTAAGGGTATTTCCGGGACAGTCAGATGACTAACACACACAGGTGGCACTTACTGCCTGACAACCTGGATCCCACATGGCAGAGGCGGAGGACGAACTCTGGCAGGTTGTCCTCTGACCTACACACACACACACACACACACACACACACACACACACACGCATGGACTTCCTGAGGCCATTCATTTAAAAAGCTCAAGGATCAAGGGCTGCTCCTGGTGACTCAAATGTGCTGCATGAATACCACGTCTACTCAAGGGAACAATGACTTTTAAGAAAATGGTTAACTGATTTCAGGTCTGCATCAAGACATTTACAAGGGTGTCTTCTCATACCAAACTCAAGCACACTCTCAAAGACTAGTGGGCCACAGCAAATAGGAACCATATAAAGAGACTGGACTGGTCAATATGAACATCCACAAAAATAATGGACTGAAAGTCAGTATTTTAAATGCATCAATTAGCTAAAAATAACACACAGATCACTTTTTGAAAGGTGCTAAATCCCAGTACTCAGTAAGAAGAGGCAGGCAGATCTCTGAGTTCGAGGCCAGCCTGGTCTACACAAAGAAACCCTGTCTCGAAAAACAAACAAGCAAACAAAAACTAAATTTAGAGACACAAAGTAAAAGTAGGTTCGCTTTTAAAATAAGTAAATAAGCCAGGCAATGATAGAACACGCCTTTAACCAGAGTACTCGGGAGACAGAGGCAGGTGGATCTCTGAGGCCAGCCTGATCTACAGATGGAGTTCCAGGACAGCCAGGGCCACAGAGAGAAACCCTGTGGGAAGGTGGGGTCAGAGCACCTGTTCTCCCTTCCAGTATAAAGTATTCTTCAGCTGGGCAAGGTGACACACGCCTGGAATCTCAGCACTACAGAGATGGAGGCAAGAGGATCAGGAATTCAACACTCTCCTCTGCTACAGAGTTTCTAAGACCAGCCTGGGCTCCATGAGATTGTCTCAAAAGACAAAGAAAACAGCCTTGTGTTCCTACAGGCATGCCCTTCCTGTCTGCTGCCCTGTCTTCCCCATGATGATGGTCAGAACCCCAGCGGGAACTTGGGTCACAGTGAAGAGGAAGTCTTGAGCCTCAGAAGACTTCTCTGCAAGATCACGAGGCCTTCTGAAGTTGGATAAACACATTTCACATCAGGAGAGGGTCACAGGCCTACAGGATCAGGACAGAAGGTTGTGGTTTGAATAGGAAATGTCCCCCACCCTACAGCTGGTGGTAGTATGTGGGAAGGTGTTGTGGAGCCTTGCTGGAGGAAGTCAGTCACTGGGGGCAGGCCTTCCTGTTAGGACTCTGCATCCTGTTCCGGCCACCATGCCTTCCTTACCTGTTGCCACGCTCTTAGAATGGACTCCATCCTACTTAAACTAGAAGCTGAAAGACCCCTTCACTCCTAAGTGGGGGAGAGGGATCTGCCTCAGGGTAGAAAAAGAGAAAACTTCCCTACCTGAAAAAACTTTATCTGGCAATGGTGGCGCTCGCCTTTAATCCCAGCGCTCAGGAGGCAGAGGCAGGTGTGTATCTCTGTGAGTTTGAGGCCAACCTGGTCTACAAAGTGAGTTCTAGGATAGCCAGGGCTACACAGAGAAACCCTGTCAATCAATCAATCAATCAATAAATAGTATGAAGAAATCTTCTTTTATTTATTTTAAATTTATGTGCAGCCAGGCAGTGGTGGCGCACGCCTTTAATCCCAGCACTCTGGAGGAACTCTGTGAGTTCAAGGCCAGCCTGGTCTACAGAGCAAGATCCAGGACAGGCTCCAAAACTACACAGAGAAACCCTGTCTCAAAAAAAAAACAATTATGTGCATTGGTGTTCTGCCTGCATGTCGGTGTTGGGTACCCTGGAATTGGAGTTACATAAGACAGTTGGGAGGTGCCATGTGGGTGCTGGGAATTGAACCTGGATCCTCTGGAAGAACAGCCAGTGCTCTTAACCACTGAGCCATCTCTCCAGTCCAAAGAAAAATAATTTTAATAAAGAAAAAGTCACTGTTTTGGATCTAAGAAACCATCTAACAGACACTGTGTGCCTCTTAAATAAAGAACAACTGGGTACGGTAGGCATACACCTTTAATTCCAGGGGGGTGAGATGGGAGGCCGGCAATGGGCAGGTGGATCGAGTTCAAGCCCTACCGCCACATACACTAGTTATGTATGATGGTGCACACCTGTGAGCATGGGCTCAGGGTAGAGACAGGAGGAACAGTTTGAGGCCAGCTCCAGATACCAGGAACCCGAGACGAGAGAAATCAAAAGGGAGAGAAAAGGAGAAGAGAAGGGACTGCACTGAACTAAGAGGGAAAGAGAGCTGCGTTGATGTACTCTAAAGACCCCAATAAAGTGACTCACGCCTGCACAACAGGCTCCCTTCCCAGGACAGAAATTCTCATTTCTGCGTAAACAAAACATACACCAACTGCCAGCTCATGTATCTTCTTTGAGACCTCAAGCAGTTGAAATAAATGTCTCAATTCAATAAAGATAACTTTGCATGCACAAGAGCCAGGCTAGCAAGAAGGGTAACACATTTACAAAGTAAATGAGGAAACCAGACAATCTAATCTAAAGTCGTAACTGAGTCGGGCAATAATAGAAAGCATACACATTTTGTGCCAGGCCCTATCCTAAACACACTAAAACAATAATTCAAGAAGGAGCTAACTAGCCCTTGATTGCAAAGCATGTGTCCATCGTCAGCATCAGAAAGTGGCCCGGCACAACTCCCATCTCACTCCAAAATCCTCACACTCATTAAGCTACACTGCTTTAACCACTTTGCAAAATACACATGTGGTGGCGGTGAGTTTTGAGACAGGGTTTCTCTATGTAGCCCTTGCTGTCTTGGCGCTCACTCTGAAAACTAGACTGCCCTCGAACTCAGACGTCAACCTGCCCCTGCTGGGATTAAAGGCCTGTGCCTGACAGGCCGGGCTCTCAAGTACACTGTTGCTAGAGGAATTTGAAAGCACACTGTAAGGAGACAGGCATGAAGTCTCCATAATGGAAATGCCACAAGTACACAACACAGTGAAAGCATTAAGAGCTGTTCCCCAAATATGTCAATGAAATGATCTGACACACCGCGAGGCTTTAATCTGACAGAAACTCAGAAGGAAGCTACAGGCACTAACTAGGTCTGAGGCAGGCGAAGTGTCAAGGCCTGTGTAAAAGAGCAACCATGACCACTCTTCAACCTCTGTCTCTCATCCTTAGTCAAGAGCCTCACACAAGCCTCAAACGCTCGGTCGGGGGAATCCCCTGATTAGTAGTAAGCAGGATTTCATATTAGTCACTAGTGAAATAAAGAATGTCAACATTTTATCCTTTCTAAATATATAAACTATATTTCTGTGCATTTCTTTAATTCACCAAGCCATCGCCTTCAAGTGCACGGCAACACCTTGGAAAGTTACTGAGGTGGAGTGGGGGTTGTCTGGCCCCACAGATAAACTGATACACCCACTGAGGTGCTCTGTCTGCTTCTAACAATTGCCACACCCTCTTTGTCTAAAAAGTCTAAATTAACACACACAAGCCTCTGTTCTACATTTAATTAATGAGGCCTTATAACATAGTAAGCATTTTTTTAAGGCAAAAAAATAACCATGAACCTATGGTTAGATTGAGCCCACCAAACAACACTCCTAAGGGTCAAGGTGTAAATGGTCGTAACACACAATTTCTCAGACTATCACGGACTCAGCCTGTGAACTGTTTAGGTATCAACTCGATAATCAAGAGGTTTCCATTCTTATGATACGTTAGTACAATATGCTGTGTGTATACAACATGAAGGTTCCTAAAAAGACTAATAAAGTATCTGCATGCTCATTATTACTGCTGCAAGAGTCACAACAGCTAAGCTGTATATGCCCATACGAATGAATGAAAAAACGTTATAAACCTATATTCAAGCATGCAGCCATAAAGGATGGGATCTTCTCACTGACAGCAAAGCAGACGGAGCTGACGTGTGTCGATTTAAATGAAATAAGCTAGACACAAATAGAAGAATACAGCATGTTCCCTCATTGAAGGAAGCTTTCAAAAGCAGACTTCACTACACAATTGTAGTCAGCAGACGCTGGGAAGCATGGGGAAGAGGAAAATGGCTGTGGGACAGCTGACCTGGTCCACACCCTGTATGCCTGTGTGGAACCACACAGACCCTGCTGGTCTGTAGAGTATGCTAATAAAAACTTACATTTTTAAAAGAGAGAAAATGTTTGTTATTCACATTCCCTCGAATACTTAAGTTACAAATTTATTTTTCTTTTTTATTGCAATAAGAACCCTGAAAATGAGATCTACCTTCTTTAGGAAAAAAATAAGTTTAATCAGTTCCTCTACAATTTACTTGCTATTAAAAATTAAAATATCATTTCCTTTAATTTGTAATTTCTGATAGCCAGAAAATCTATTCTATATTCTAACCAATCTACTCAAAATTCTATTTATAGTCTTCCAAGTTACTGTGTTTCATCTCAGACCTGAAACTTCCAAAGCACACAGGAATCCATAAGACTCACTAGTGTTCCTTTGGCTCAAAGCAAAGCAGGACGGTAGAATGAAGTCATTCCCATACATTCGTACTGCACATTCCTTACAGATCACTGGTGACAAGTTTGGAAGCTATCCCAACACCAAAAAGTTAAGACAAACTGTATCACAGAAGTCCCATCATACATCAGTTATTCAGAACAACAGCTGCACAGTCTAGTGGACTGCAGGACAGTGGTGACAGGGAGGAGGAGGAGGTGAAGATCTCAGCCCTAACTGGCTGTCATTGCCACCCCTACTCTAGCGATCTCAGAAGGATCCCACCCGGGACAGACACAGGAACTGCAGGGCCACTGGCATGGTACTCCTCTAGCTTCACTCTGATCTCCCCTTGAGATAACCACCTCCTCTCAAGCCAGAAATAGCTCCTGTTCACAGATATCTCAATTTTGCCTGCCATTCTCCACTGATAATAACGGCTACGTTCTTTCTGCCTGGTTGGAAAGCCACTGTAGTCTCCACAGACAAACTTTCGCTTTTGCCCAGGGCCCAGGAAGACCTTCTGGTCCAGGGGAAGCAGCTGGCTACTTAGGCTGAGCATCAAGGTGAAGAAGGTCTTTCCATTTCTGGCTCTGAGCCACTGTGAGCACCAAGCTCCAGCAAACTTCATGAAATAAGCCAACCTCCTACTCAACAAATGTTTAAGCATGCAATATCACACTAGCCCTACTGCTAGCACCTGATGTACAAACCTTGGGCATTAATCATCTTGACTAGCTGATACTGAATTTCCTCTGTCCCTGGCAATCAGCTCCAGTCCCAGCCCTAAACTTAAGTCAAATGTGTAAGACAGACTTACTAAAGACCAAGAAGACCAAGGTATTTACTGATGAAAATCACCGCCTTCATATCCAATGAAAACACATTTTAATAGCCTCAACAGCGAAAGTGTAATGGAAAAATAAGTATTTTTTTAAAAAACATTGAAGGAAACGCTTTAGGCACACTAAAAAGGCATACCGTGTTGCCAAATACTGGGGGAAAACTGAAAAAAAAAAAAATTCAAAACCAGAGTAGAATCTCAGTATCCCATCCTTGTTCACCAGACACTGATGCATTTGAACTTCTGGGCTACCATTTTATGAAAATATTTAAAAAGCAATTTTAGAACTATATTTAAAATGGAAGGGGGATGTTAAAATACTTTCAAAGACAAACTACTGTTGAACTATACCACTTGTTTTAGGGGAAGCTATGTACTTTAAAAGGATTCACATGCTACTATTCCAAAGAACTCAAATACTCCTGTTTTGTAGTCTATTTTGTACCTAGACTTTTTAAACTGATATTATGGTTTTTAATATTCATAATGTACCTGCATACCTGGTGCTTGTGGAAGTCAGAAGAGGGAACTGGGCCCCTGGAACTGGAGTTACAGATGGCTGTGAGCCACTATGTGGGTGCTGGAAATCAAACCTGGGTCCTTTGCAAGGGCAGCCAGGGCTCCAAACCACTGAGTCATTTCTCCAACCCTGAACCCTGAACCAAGACATTTTTAAACATTTGTATTCAGTAGATTGGCTTTTACTCCTATTTTAAGGTTTCACTAAGAGAAAATGTAAATAATCTACTGAGGCCAAGCATCTAATTTGCATGTTATTGGGAACTGCCACAACAAAGAAAACTGTATTTGTGAGAGATAATTTAATTTAAAAAACCAGAAGCCTAGTTATGAGATTGTATCTCAAATAACATTCCCTCTGAATAGTATGTTAGAATTGAAACACACCTGGACTATTACATGTATGCAGATTGGATTCTGCAATTCCCACTTAATGGGCACAACTACTCACAACTTTACTAAATGAACTCTACTGCTACACGTTCTCCTGAAGCTGGAGTTACAGGTGGTGTGGGCTACCATGTACGTGGTAGGATACGAACCTACCTGGGTCCTCTGTAAAACCAGCAAGTGCTCTTAAGCATTGAGCCAGCTCTCCAGCCCATCTTATTTCCTTCTAAACGGCACTAAAACAAAGGACTTGTACAAGTCACTGTTCTACAAGTAGAACCACATTTTCATCAAATTTCCACTCGCCAACAAAATCCCCTGTAACACAGGTGGTCCTACGGACCAGGAGGGAGGAGAAGACGGAAAAGCACGCCGGCACTCAAATCTTACTGTTCTGTGTGAGCATGGCGGCACGCATGTGGAGGACAGGGGACAGCACTTAGGAGTTCGCTCCTTTTCACCATGGGTTCCCAGACTCAACTCAGGTCACCTGCACAGCAAACACTTACCCATGGAGCTTTCTCACTAGGACAAGTTCATGTTCTTTCTAAAGTTAAACAGGAAGCCAACGAGGTGGCTTAGCGAGTGAAGGCATTTTGCATCAAACCCGAAGACCCCAGGTTGACACTGGGACCCAAATGGTAGAAAGAGAGAAGAGGTTTCCAAGCTGTCCTCTGACATACACCAGGGCACAGTGGTGTGCATGCACACAAGGTCACTGAAAAGAAATGAAATAAAGACAGCAAACAGCGCTGACCGGTACCTTCCAAGGGAGATGTTTTACTCCCTGTGCTGAAATAACCTGCAAATGGCTACCACGGAAACATTTTATTCATTTATGTACACTCACTTTGATGTAGCTATGAATTGTGAAATGTGTTGTAAAAATGGGGACTGCATAAAGACACTTAAGGTCAGAACCACTGCTATAAATTTACCACGGTGCAAAGTTCATCCCTTCCACCTCTGGACACCCATGTAAGTGCCCCCAAAGCATCACCAGCAGCTCACTACTGCACACCAGTTTCCCACTGACTACTGAAGGCGAAGTCTGTTCCCACCACCCTATGCACACTGAAAGCAGAGCGGCTGCTTTTGACATAGGATGTAAGCACTCACAACCTGCCAGCCCTCCTGCGCTCCCTCCACCCTCAACTGCCCAATTTAAAACACTCTTTGCTACACTTTGTTCTGGAGTTCAAGGAAAGGGAATCAAATTCTGGAAATGAACACATCAAAGTCCGGGCTGGATGTGCAGCTCAGTGGCTGGGGAAGAAGCTCCAAGATACCACTGGCTACCGCAGGCTTCTACCAACTCACAGACAATGGCCTGAGGAACTGTTTCCAGAAACTTCTCCTCAGGTGAAGATGGGATTCTTGACTTCACCACAGAAAAGAATTTCAGGATGAAACTGAGAGAAGCAGATGTTTTTCAGGGAGAGAATTTAATACTGACGTGAATGTAATGGAAAGAAGATATATCACAACCAAGGGTGGATATGAGCTTCTCAAAGGATCAACAGCAGCCATCCATACGAGCTGGTGGCCCTCCCGTTACATCTCTAAAGTGTTGGTAAAAAATGTTTCACTCTTTTTGGTCAGTGAGATCACAGGATGGTGCCGGAGGTACTGTCCCTAGGAATATAGCCTGGTAAGGCAAAGTCGGGGTCCCAAGTGCTGCACAAGGTGCCCCTACTGGAAATGGAGTTTTTCATTCCTGGAAGACTAGAGGTTGAGAGCCAGGAAAGGAGAAAAGGTCATAAATGCTTGGGCCTTAAGCATAGCTCCGGGCTATTTTAACACTCTTCTCTGAAACATCTCTCTACAGACAACCTCCACAGCAAATGCTGGTCAGTGCGCTGGAATTCTCAGGCGGGGAGAGCAATCACAGTCCTGAGGAAGGGGCTCCTTCTGCTCCCTTCCCATCTCTTAACTTCCCCTCTTCTATCTTACCTCGGCTGAGCTCTTGTCTAGCATATGCAAGGCCCCGAGTTTGATCCTATGCACTGCAATAACTATAATAAAACTTTAAATCAAGGTTCAAGTCCAACTTCTGTAAGATAATTCAGAGAACAAGACAATAATTACTACACACAGATTACGTGTCAGGCAATATGCCAAGAGCTAAAAGGCATTATTATCTAAAGAGAACTCAAAGTCACTCAGTGCAGTAGTGCCATTACACGCATTTTGAGAATGGGACTGGCTCTGAAAAGCTAAATGAACAAACCCAGCTCCTACATGACAGCGATCTGAAGACAGAGGCCCAGAAATGAACGTGGGCCTTCCTTCACCAGCCACGCTCTGAAAGCCCACACCCACCTCTAATCCTTCAGAAAGCTACATGCGCTAACCATTGAGCTGTCTGAAGGCTATGACTAGAACGGCGTTCTGCTCAGGCTTGGGCTTTTAGTTCAACTTGGGTCAATTCAGTATAGACAGCAAACTGTACTCTAATTGCAATCTTTGGTTTAAAAAAGGGAAGGCATTCATAATTAAAGGTCTCTGACAGAAAGGCATGTTTGTAATGCAGAGCTGAGAGTGAGGAGACAATCAGGAGACCTTTTCTGTGAACAGTCTGGAAGACAATGCAGCAAATGACCTCAGGCATGCGCAATGGATGCGCAGCACAGTGCTGCCAAACACTGCTCCAAGAGAAAGGTCTTCACCCACCTTTCAATCCCGTTCAGTCCCTCTGCCGCCCTCCATGTCCCACACTCCAATGCCACAGCTGCTCTTCACTGTCACAGAGGGCCTAAGCAACTGAACTCAAATGAGCTGAACAGAGGCAGAGCAAGGTGACCGTGGTTATAGGTGCGAACCCTGAGAGGTTCGTTCTCCCATTGTTCGGCTCCTCCCGTCTTTAGTCTAATGCTCTGGCTATCTGGTGACTAACGTGCAAGCAGCTGAACCTCTTCCTCCTTCAGCCTTCTCAACATCTCCCGGAAGTACTTACTCTCCAGCAGAGCCTTCTCTGAAATTGATTAAGAGGGTGTCCACTAGCCGGGCGTTGGTGGCGCACGCCTTTAATCCCAGCACTTGGGAGGCAGAGCCAGGCGGATCTCTGTGAGTTCGAGGCCAGCCTGGGCTACCAAGTGAGCTCCAGGAAAGGCGCAAAACTACACAGAGAAACCCTGTCTCGAAAAAAAAACCAAAAAAAAAAAAAAAAGAGGGTGTCCACAGGCTAAGTCCTGTTTCCCTAGTCTGCCTCCTTGGTAAGTTCAGTTTGAACTGCTACAAGCCACACTCCGCCAAGACAACATCAGACTGGTCATTCTAAGATGGCTGATTACAGGTCTCTTCAGCACTTTTTGGTTGATTCAGTAAATTGTAGCCTTAGAGCAAAAGCTATGGAATCATACAACCCGCTTCTGTGCCTTCTCAGGTAGGTAAACAGCCATTCAAAATCCTAAGGCTGGGTGTATATAGGTACTGAGACCAAGACAGTGAAACAGGCCAGACCACATTCCTGCACTAACAATTGGAGAGACTAAGGACAGAGGCCAACGGCATGTACTACGGAGTAAGATAAGCCACGTGAGGCTAGGTGAGATTAGGTAACGCATGACAGGCGTGCCCTGGAATCCGGACCACACTAAGAAGGCAGTCTGAGGAGCGGGTTTAGTCACTGAGGCTCCAGCTGAAGCTGCCAGGTGCTTGCTCACTCTGAAACAGGGCACAGCAAAGGCCCCAGCTAAGGAAATAATAGGATGCCATGTTTACAGCCACAGGAAGAGGACAGGGAGTAACACAGCAATTCCGGAAACAGAAAAAGACCAATGCACCCAGGGCTCTGTGGGCCAAGATGGAATCAGCACAGAGCACAGGGCAGCCACTCACTGGAGGGGTAAGGGGTAGACAGCAATGTCTTCTCACTTATGCACCAGAAATCCCACGCTGTTCGCTGGGCCAGGCAAGCAGGGAGGTGGTGGCTGAGAAGCTGCACTGATTCAGAAAGGTAAAACTTAATAACAGAGAACAAGAGCAATGATGTCACATCGTGATACCTAATTTTGTTTTTTCCATCCATGGTTTCTGGCCCCAAGGCAGACCACAGAAACTCTAATCTTTCCCTCTCCTGTCTGCCTTTGGCAGCTCATAAAATGCTCTCACCTCCCCCTGCCCACTGTGGGTTGTGATACCTTCCTCTCTGCAGAGGCCTCACCCATCCCCTCCGAGAAGATAAGACTACACAGCCAGCCAAGAAGGCTAAGGCAGACCGTCTCTGGAGCAGGCAAGGCCGCGGGCTCCTCATGCAGTCTACTGCCAGGGAACCGGCTCTGTGTGAGCCCATCTTGACATGTCTGTCCACACTGCTAACAGGACCACACAAAGAAGTCTCCAAAAGGGACAGCACTGGAGTCTCCAGATCCTAGACACAGTAAGGATCCTCAGCTGGCAACACCCCGAGAAGGGCCTAGAAGCTGGTGCCCTTTCCCAGACCTTACCCTATGCCTCTCTTCTTCTCTGTAACATCCTTACAGTCAACTGATAAAGAGAAGAATGGCAAATTACTGAGCAGTGGAAAAACCTGATAGAGCCTGGGGCATAGTTCAGTGGTGCACAAGCCATAATGGCAAGCACAAGGCCCTGGGCTCAGTCCCCAACACGGCATAGGCGGGGGGGGGGGGGGGAGGGGGGGGGGGCGGAAGAGAGAGAGGATTAAAATAAAGGAGGGGAGAGGGACATGGTTAGCTGAATCTGGGGCCTGCAACTGGTACCTGAAGGGGGGAAGAGAGATCTTAACACTGGGCCTGTGACCTGTGCAATCTGATGAGGTGGACTGAACCAGCAGACCTCCAGTGTGTGTTTGCTGCAGAGCTGACTGAGCCTTTGTGAATTCCCTCCTGGCTACTCATTTTAGTGCTCTTTATCCTGTGAGAGACCCTGAGGACCCATCACTTTTTCGAAGCAGCTGAGGTATGTTCCTTCAAAAAGAGCAATTTCTCCCTTCCGTTTTAATTTCTTCTCATCAGTACATGTGGCACATTATCCTGGCAGTAGTCACTGGCTGCACATACGTTCTTTGCTCTATGGAGGAAGCATGCATCTCCCAAATCCCATGGTCTCTCCTTCGCAAAAGCTGTCTGGAATATGTGCGCTGGATCGTTACTAATCTAAAAACATCTCACGTCTCCACGACAGTATACAAAGGGACTTCATACGTTTCCGTGTTAAATTCTCTTATTTACAAATAATCCCCTATGCTAAGGATACATCAGACCTGTGCTGCACCCAGAATCATAAACCCAGCTTTCCAGGGTAACCCAGGAAGCGGGTGACGCCAACCCAGAGCCTTCCTTACTCAGGAAGCCTTTCAGCACACCACTCATCTAGCTGGGCATCAACCTAAACCCATCACAACAGTGCGAATCTGTAACAGAATACATCTCTCCTTAATCTTTCCAAGAGTAACCGACTTTCTCCATTTCTCCTGGACTTTCTGGTTTTAGTATTCCTTTTCTCTAGACCTCTGGGATGAGCTTCTTGTAAACACCAGTATTACACAAGTGAGAGCAGTTTTTACTTTCATCTACAGAATGAGGAAGTGAAGTGACTGACACCTAGATCTACTGTGAGCACAGTACAGCTAAACAAGCAACCTGGGGTGTGTACAGCACATCCTGCTGTCAGGAAGGCCAGCATCTGCTAGAATACAGGGTGTTATGTTTGGATCTGGAATGTTCTTGCAAGGCTCGTGTGTCGGAGCTTGGTCTTCCAGCTGTTGGTACCAGTGGGAGGAGGCAAGGGGGGCGCGGCTTTGAAGAATACTGTGACCCTGGCTTACCTCTTCCCCTCCTCCCAAGTGGAGAAGTGAACAGCTCTAGGGAGCACGTGCCCAGCCATGAAGCTCTGCCTCGGGTAGGCACAGAAAAACACCTAGCCAAGTGACCCCGGATGAGACCTCTGAACCTCCCTTCGAGGTGACTTTTCATGTACTTTGTCAGTGACAGCTGGCGGATCCCAGATGGCAACCATTCAAGGTGTCTATTGACAGTCTATTTTTATTCTTTTATGTTTTGGGTTCTGGGAGTTAGGATGGGGTCTTGGACATGCTCAGTGTGGAGTCTACCACTAGACTATCCCCCTAGAGGTTTTTAAACATGTACTACGGGTCACATACCATAAACACTCACATATCTAGCTGAGGCAAAACAAAACAAAAAAGCAAACAAATGCTCCAAACATCCAAAACATTAATGAGTGGCATCAAAAATATACTGAGAGACACTCAAACACTGGCAATAGTACACCGCAGAGGAAATCAAGGAACCAGGCTTATACGTAAAAACAAGTAAGTCTCAAAAACCTCGTACTAAGTAAAGAAAACAAGATGGCATGCAGAGTGTCTAGAAAGGTGTGAGAAGGATCAAGGTCCTCCCCAGTGAGGCTCAGAATGGGAAAGTGGGACAGAGAAAACAAATCTCAGGGTAGGAAGAACAGAGTCAAGGAACAAGGGGACTAGCGTCCTAACCTTTTCAAGGTCTCGGCTATGTGCGACTGAGAGAGCTTCTTAAAGAAGTTCACAAACTTAAGACTGTCTATAGTAACTGCGATGGTCCTTTGAAAGAACTAATTACACTCTAATTATCATGAGCTGGCTTTAAAAGTTTCCTAACCCCAACTCGAGACTCTGAGATGGTTGACCTGGAGCAAGAACAGAACGGGGTGCGGGCAGCGTCACTGGTGATTTGAGCAGAAGCCTTTCACAGGCCAGCTTGAAATACAACAAGTACAGTCAGCTTTTAAAATGCAAAGGACGGAGCAAGAGCTACAAGACACACCGTCCGAAGCAACAGGCCCGGCTCACGTCTCCAGAGGACGGATGCACACAATCAAAGGCCTGGTGTCCAGGGAAACGTAAAACGTGCGCAAGCTGTCCTCTGAGATATTTCAATTCATCTTCTACAGGCAACTTGTGAGCAACAGTGCGTTCATAAAGTCATTTGGTGGGTAAAGTGGCAGCTGAGAAACTTTTTTTTTTCTTTTTGGTTTTTCGAGACAGGGTTTCTCTGTGTAGCTTTGCGTCTTTCCTGGAACTCACGCTGTAGTCCAGGCTGGCCTTGAACTCACAGAGATCCGACTGCCTCTGCCTCTCAAGGGCTGGGATTAAAGACGTGCGCCACCACTGCCCAAGTCTGAGAAACTTTTTATCTGGTTTCCTTAAAAATCAAGACACTGGGGCAGGGCACAATGGTCCAGTCTTTAATGCCAGCGCTAAGGTGACAGAGGCAGGCAGAGCTCTCTGAGTTAAAGGCCGGTGTGGTCTACATAGTGAGTTCTAGGCCAACCAGAGATACATCGCGAGACCCTGTCCTTAAAAAAAAAAAGATAGATTAGAAATACTGTTGTATGAGCTGATGAGGTTTATTAAAATGTGAGCACATGCAGTCAGTGTTCCAGCCTTCACTCAACTTCCCGTCTTTTACCACTATTATTTGCTTGGGCATCCACGCTGCGTGAAGAGGTTCATGCCGCAGCATGCTTCTGAGGATCAGA
Organism: Peromyscus attwateri; assembly: GCA_902168425.1. Lineage (NCBI taxonomy): Eukaryota > Metazoa > Chordata > Mammalia > Rodentia > Cricetidae > Peromyscus > Peromyscus attwateri. The sequence goes on from CABHPP010128077.1 coordinate 31,997, forward strand.
GAACCACTTGTAGGAGTCAGTTCTCTCTTCCCATGTGTGTCCTGGGGATCAAAACTCAGGTTGCCAGTCCTGGGGGCAAGCATCTCTACCTGCCGAGTCATCTCACCAGCCCAATCAACTTGCCTTCTTAGCAAGGATTGGCTAATTTGGTCAACACCATATAGGGGGAAAGTGAGAAACATGAGTGAGAAGCAACTTTTTTTTTTTTTTTTTAAAGAAGGCTGGGATTTCGGAAGAAAGCTTGAAATCTGACCTGTGAGAAACTCCAGGGCAGCAAGGAAAATGAATAAAAATAAAAAGAAATATTAATATGGCTAACAGTGGTGCATCAGTGCTATCAACGGACCCACACGGACATCGGCTTTCCTGACACACTCCACAGCTTACAAATAATCTTGCACATCCTACCGATTTTAACACATATATTGTAACTCCTGTGAATCACTGCAGGACAAGAACAGGAAAGCTTTATTGTGTTACAGATCTGCTCTCTGCCTGTCCAGCCCTCCGCCACCCCACAACTGTGAGCGCCACTCATCTTTGTGCCTTTTCGGGTCATGTGCTTGAAGTCATAGTACACAGACTCTTCAGGAAGTGTTTCTTTCATAAGAATACGGGGTGAGGTTTCCTGGACTTGACTACTTCCTTTCTTTCAGC
>CABHPP010128078.1:0-13071 GCA_902168425.1 Peromyscus attwateri
CTTGGTGAAAATTTCCATCTCATATATCTCAAAATTAGAGCAGTTTTAAACTTCTCAATAGATTTCGATGTCTTGGGCACCTACAGTTCTTTCTGCTATTATTAATGCATTTTAGTCCTATTCTTGATGTCTAAGCCTTGTTTGGGTTGTTTTAACTAAAGAGCCAAGACTAAGAATCTTTAAAGATAGTGAAGTTTATTTCGCTCCTGAGTTGGGAATTTCATATAGACTATTATTGGTATAAATAATGAACTATCTATCTAAAATTTCCTCAATTAACTTTCTCCATCAAAACTATAATTTAATGTTGTATTTCTCCTCTATACTTTGTTATTTGAGTCAGATGAGACTCAGAAGAAAGCAGCTGACTTCAGTTGAAAAATCAGTTTAGATTACAGAAGATCTAAGTACCATGATGCTGCCATTCAGAGGAAGAATTCGTAACAGAGTAAACCGCAAGTATGCTTCATCCTCCCAGCTGTTTCAGTTCCTGGACTCAATTAATTGATTAATATTCATTGTTTTCCATGCGAAAACGAATGTTTCTTTTCTTAAAAATATAAACTATAGAGAAAAGTCAAGAAAGTCAGAATAAGAGAAAACTTGAATATTTTGGTTTAATTTTGTACTCAAAATTCAAGTCACTGTAAGGAGAATGATTTCCTTAAGATTTACGTGATGAAAAAAATCATATGAAAAATAGCTATATAAAGGACTATGTAAAAAAAAATCTAAAAATCTAGAGAAATTAGAACATACTTGAAAACCTGTTGCCCTTATTAATAAACATCTTAAGGTTAAGGAAAATATGAACATTTCTTTTGAAAAAAGTTAAATGTGAAATAAATCTGTTCCTTCAACTCACAATCAAATGTTATACCTCATAGATTAATGTTGTTAAACTTCAGTGTTTCTAGTGATTCTTTATATAATTACTAACTCATTTTAAGTTTCTTTTTTCATGAGAAAATTTATTGTGTTTTAAATTATTTTTAAAAACTCAATTTAGTTGCAACATTGTAAGATGGCTTTAGTATTCTGAAGTTGTAATTGGAAGGATGTGGGAGCCCTCTTAGCTAATTAGCTTGTAAGTGTCTAAGGTCATATTAGATATAGAAAGCAATTAGAAGTGATTTCAATGCCTACAATTCCAAACATTTTTTTTTTTTTTTTTTTTTTTGGTTTTTCGAGACAGGGTTTCTCTGTGTAGCTTTGCGCCTTTCCTGGAACTCGCTTGGGAGACCAGGCTGGCCTCAAACTCACAGAGATCTGCCTGCCTCTGCCTCCCGAGTGCTGGGATTAAAGGCGTGCGCCACCACCGCCCGGCAATTCCAAACATTTTTATCCAAACAGGTAATGTTTATCATTTTTTTTCAAATTTAGAGTTTCTTTTCATTGCTATTTTCTGCCTATGGGCCTTGCTTTCTGTCAGGGTTAATATATAAATATATATTATATATGCTGCTTAATTCACATTCTAGTTTTGTTGTGAAATTCTTTTCAACATTGTTGTTGGAGTTTTACTCTTTCTCTTTTGGGGGGCCAACCACCCAGTTCCCAAAGAAACTCACAAGGAGTCTTATTATTATTTATGAATGCCCAGTCTTAGCTTGACTTAGTTTCTTGCCAGCTTTCCTTATCTGAAATTATCTCATCTTCTCCTCCTTTTCCTGTTCTCTTACTTCTGTAAATTCTACTCTTACTCCGTGTCTTTCTGTGTAGCTGAGTGGCTGGTCCCTGATGTCCTCCTTCTTCTCTGGCTCCTAGATCTATTTTTTTCTCCTAGATTTCTCCTTCAATATATTCTCTCTGCCTGCCAGCCCCACCTATCCTTTCTCCTGCCTTGCTATTGGTCAGTTCTTTATTAGACCACCAGATGTTTTAGACAGGCACAGTAACACAGCTTTATAGAGTTCAACAAATGCAATATAAACAAAAGTAACACACCTTAAAATAATATTCTTCTATATTTCCCCCTTTTTGTCTAAATAAAAATGAAAGGGTTTTAACTTACATATAGTAAAACCATATATAATAACAATTATGAAGTAAGGATTACATTCACAATAATCTGTCCACTTGTAGTTAGCATATTCAAAGAAAATAATGCATTATCTCTGTTGTTAGGTAATATTACATCCTTCTGGGTCTTTGATGGAGTTGAAGACTAAATAGTTATAGTTGCAGTTTTTCTTAGTTATGATAGAGAGTAAATTAGTTTAAAATTGAGTTTCCTATAACAAATTAATATCTGTGTATTTATAGATATAGATATACTGTCATATACATATATATGTATATGGCACCCATATAGAAGGCAATTTTATTTAATGATGGCGAATACGGATAGTTACACATTTTCAATCGATTGCTTCAATACCTGCTCATAATCCTACAATATTAAAAAGAATCCCTTAACATTTACTCTCGATGCTCTTTAGAAAGCAAATATATTTCTGTTCCTGAATAAAACACTGAGTATTAAAGATTTAGCTAAATTACACTGACTGCTGCCAGTGGCATCCCCTGCAGTGAATTAAAAAATACATTTAGCATGAAAACAAGGACCAGATGTTATTTTTACAGTCATTGTTCAAATGGCTCCTGTGAGCTACATTTTCCCTGGTGTTTCTTTCACTTCTCACAGAGAAGATGACTTATAGGTTTTTATGTTTATGAAAGGATAGTCAGGGTGGTGATTGTGGTGATAATTTAACCCATAATTATATCATAAATTGTCTTTCTGAAGATGGGAAACAGTTCAATTGTATACAATGAGCCTTATTAAGATTTGAGGGATTACGATTAAGAGAGTCCACCTATCCTCACAGGCACAGCATCGTAGGTATGGACATGCCATTAACAAAGAAAAAATTAAAATGCATGGGGGCGTCTTTACATCTCATTACCTTCCACTCAGAAAAAGTCATGAGACAGAGGAGTCTAGGGAAGACCAATCCATATGTTCTGGGGGTAAATCTAATTTACCCAGGATGGGTTAAGGACCTCCAGAAAGACTATCTTAAATAAGTCAGACTTTTAGATTTAATGGCTGATAGCTTCCTGATACCTTACTTGTACAGATAAATAGTACTATAGCATCCTTATGCATTTGTTTGGTGTGATTCAAATAGTGCCAACTTGTAAGGTACAGTAATTCTCCTTTGTAATCACAGTATTCGGAAGATAAACAAAGAGAAACGCTGTAAGTTAGAAGCCAACATGACACACGAGGTTTAGGCTGCCCTGGGCTATAGAATAAGATTTGTATCCCAAACTCCAAAGCTAATGAACTACAATAAAGATTGTAGATGATGTCTTCACCAGATACCTGTTACAATTTGTCAAAATAAATGAAAGAATTTGTGATTCAGTGACAGAAAAATAAATTCCTAAACCACCCCTGAAAACACACATGCAAAAGTAGGCAACAAGTACAGAATGGGAGATATGACATTTGACTCTAACAAGGGGGAAAACATGAGACCACATAATTGATGAAACTAAAACATTTCCATGAAAGCACATTTCCAGATATCCCCATACATGACTGTGACTCAGGATACTTGTTGATTTTGCTTATTCCAATTCTGGATGGGAAATTCCTCTGAATTAGACACAAGGACACAGGACAATTACTTAAAGTTCTAATGGAGGAACCAGAAAGAAATGTTCAAAAACCTTTCCAGGATGTAATTGTTTTGTTTTACTCTGTGGTATTGTGGGACAAGACAGAATTCAATCACATAAGCTTTCACAAAGAGAGAAAAACCACAATATATTTCCCCTTAGATTAGGAAAACAGCTTCCAAATATGCCTCTTGCCTTCAGTCTTGGCATTTTCTCCTAGGATATGCAGTGCAATTTCTACAATTTCAGGTTAGTTAAGATCACTCCTCTTAAATTCTCCAACAAACTTCATGAGAAATTTCTGCTCTCTTTTACAAACTTGCAAGCAATTTACTGCAGTCTCACTTCAAGTGTTGTCAGCCACATTCATGACTCACACATCTTCTCATTTCCCTGCAGCTAAACCCTTTCCTGTGGCAGAGACTTTGTCATGTGTTCTGCTCATTAGGATTTCCCTCCTTTGGCCTTCATTTCCCAGCTAAAATCGGACTTCCCTGAAGAATTTTTTTCCAGAGCTTTCTAGATATATATTTGCCCATTTTCTCTTATGCAAAGCTATACTATTCCCTTTTTATTATTTAAAGTAAAATATAATTTGGTTTATAGACTGATTTTCTTAACAGTCTTTTTCATTCAGATGAAACTTTCTTTGCAATGGATGCTTGCATGTAAAAATACATGAATAAAAGGGTTTACTATGTGACTCACTGTGTTACACTGCAGCTTCCATGACAAGATTTTTCTTTTCTTCCTTTTTTCCTCTCAAATTTTAGTTTCTTTTATTTTGTGGATAGGAGAGAGGTGGAATGGGGAGGCATGATGTGAAAGACACAAAGAATAAATAAAAACAAAGTTAAAAAATGAAAAAAAAATGAAATGTTGTAAGTTGAAAATATTTTGCTGTTTCAGATATTCATTCTTTCTAGATTTTTTATGATACTGATAAAGTCATGAGAGTCAGAGATAATCACCATCAATATTGACCTATTACCTCCTTTACAACTCATTAAACAATGTCACAACAACAAGGCTCATAGATATTGGAAGCCTTTTAAAGAAGAAGGTGATTAAGTCTACATTAAGGCTGCATCTTAACTCATCAACAGAAAATCCCAATAGGCATTATTTAGCAGTTGGAAAAGCAATTATGTATAATGACAATATCCTCAATAAAATCAACAGTTTATCAAAGGGATGGTAGTGCCATACTAAAAGTGAAAAATGAAGCAGAAAGACATATCCAGACTTCAAACTATTGACCTAGTTCATAAATCTACAAACCAAGCTTTCTTTCTCTCCCATTTCTTAGGGATCTTAAGCATTTTTATCAGTATTATTTTTGCAGCTGACTTTTATTCTGCACTAAATATATTCATGGTAAGCATAAATTATTATAATTTAATATGTTCAACAATATTTTGAGCTGTGAAATATTCTCTCACAAGTAAAAATACCTTAAGAGAATTTATAATCCTGTGAGTGCTATTTGTTGAAACTGATATTTGAGTCCTGACCCATTTATTCCAAGTATTAGAGTTTAATGATTTAAGAACTTTAATTTTTTATGCTGATATACGAACTATGAAACCTGAATGAAAGTTTGTATTTTTGTTTCAAATTCATTGAAGTAATTATCATATGTGTCTGTGGCATAATTTTCCTCAATGTGATTTTTGTTTTAATCAGAATTTTATAAATTTGAAGATGTTTTACTTATTCCTTATGCATATGACAGTTTAAGTAAATTTCAACATGAACTGCTTATGAGATATTTTAATGGAAAAAATAATTTAAAAATCTCATCACTTAAATTCCAGCATTTTTGTGAATTATTTCTGGAAAAATGACAAAAAAGTACATGATTATATCAGATTAATATAGATAGTACAATATGGACAGCTTTAGTTTTATAATGCATACTTTGAATAAATACAGTCATGTGTATTCATTATTTATTTATTTATATCCACAGCTGCAATTTTCCTCTGAGGATCTTCTTTAACTTATGGGAAACTTCTTATTCTTTAATGTATCTCCATTAAAACTAGCACATAAGTGCAAATTCAGAGATAATTGAAGTTCGACTTTGAAGTAAACATTAAAAGTTAAGAAATAAAACCTCAGGATTAATATTGAGTAGCTTTGAGTTTTGTTGTGGGTCTTGGGCAAAATTACATCAAAAATCGTGAGTATACATCTTACTTTCAATATAAATATATGTGTTTTTCTTCTTTTTTTCCATATTTTCCTTTTTTCCCATGTTATAGGTGATTGCAATCAAATTTCAAACTGTGCATAAATATACAATCTCCAGATTGTTTCACATCTTAATTCTATTCTCTGGATTCAACCACTGTAAGTAGTTTGACTGGGTTTTCTTATATCTATATGTACAAAAATATATGTATACACACACGCACACACACACACACACACACACACACACACACACACACACATACAAGACAGCCCCACTTTGGTGACTAACAGTACTTGTAGGTTTCTCCCAACTTCTGACTGGGCTACAATTGAATTTCCATGAAGAGTTTTTCCTAGATTAACTTTCTGGAAGAGTTCACAGAATTTAGGACAACAGTCTTCCTTCTGAAGATTTATTTCAAGGGATATTTTAAACGAACAACCAGATGTGTATCAGAAGAAGTTATAGGAGAAATTAAAAATGTACATTGATTTCTCTGGGTGTGCCAATTTTAAATATTTAGTACCCTGATCAGAAAGTTCCCAAACTCTGAGTTTTGGAGCTTTTATGGCAACTGTCTTTCTAAACTACTGACCACTTGTGACCAACAGAATCTTTAGCCTTCCCCTCACAGAGTTCATCAGAGAGAAGTGGAAATTCAGCCTAAACATCTGCTTGGTTTTCTTGACATCTAAGCCGCCCGCCCCGCCCCAGTTCACCCAGTTTCCAAAGGGACCCCAGCACCTTAACCATCAGTCTTCTCATTAGTATAAGAAAACACCTCACTTCACAATTTGCAAAGGTTGAGTTGTTGGGTTTTAGGAAGTTGGAACAGAAAACAGCATATTTGATATTGTGTCATAATATCCCAGGATGATTTCTTGGTTGGCTCAAATTCACTAATGCTTAAACCTAAAGCTCCAGTGAACTCATCAGACAGCTTCTACTAAAGGGGATATGAGTAGGAAAGATTACAAGGTACAGTCAATAGTTTTAAATAAATTAGCATCAATGTATTCAATAATTAAGAACTTACCATCTTTGCAACAAGAAGCTGAAGTCAGGTTACATGGGGCTAGAGAATGAGCACTATGTGAAGGAGTTGAAGAAACAGATTAGAGATCCTATCTTCAGGAATTATGGACTTGAAGGGAAAGAGGAAAGAGGAGAAATGAGTGAGTCATCAAATGTAGATAAATATTATTAAACAAAACAGAGGAGAGAAAAAAGCAAAGTCCTGCTATCTCTACCAAAATGTATTTTATTTATTAATTCATGCATGACATGTGTGTGAGTTTGTGTGCTAATGCATGCTCACATGTATGAATGCTCACACATGCACATATCTCTGCATGCTTAAAAATCCCAAGATGTACTGTGGGAGTTAGAGGAAAGTTTTGGAAATCAGTGCATTTCAGGTATGTTCCTAAGGTTCTTGGGCTTGTGCAGGTGGCTCTTTTACCTACTGGACCATCACACTGGCTTCTTGTTGATGTTAACAAAAAGCTTATTTTGTAAGTTTTGGTAAGTAAACTTGTAGCATGGTAAGATTTTTATTTTAGGAATACTTATGCCAACAAATGAAACATTTATTCTAGTGTTAATATTGTTAGTTTTGCTTCTTCTTGAGACAAAAAAAATTCTTTAGCTTCCTCCTGTTAGGCTGTGGTAAGATTGCTTCTCTTGAGTTGGACTGTATCACAGTGTTAAAGCATTTGCTTAGATTCTGGGAAGCCTGAGTTTGATCCTTAACAAAACGTAGACTGACTTTTCTTTGTAATATCATAGCATGTCTAAAAACGATGGTTTAATGAAGTTCCTTACACAAGCTTTGACACATGGTAGTGTTCTGTAATTTTTCATTAGTCTGTCTTTATCTGAGTCTTATTACTAATGTACTGCTAAACTTAATTATCTCTAGAATCTAACTATGAATTATTCTGTGTCTTTGATTTTAAAAAATGAAGATAAGATAAAGATGAGTAGAATAATCTACAATAATTCACCATAGAAACAGGACATTTTCCCATTACATATGCTGGGTCTAGCATTTTAAGCATCTCCATTGACCTTACTTTCTTATGTTCTATGGCCTATTTAGACAAAGTCCAGGCATCCATGATCTAATAAGGAAGAAACCTGTAAGTTGCCTTAAGATAATACTTTTATACCATTTTTCTTTATTCATTCTTTCTCTTAACATTTTATTATTTAAATTATTTTGAGTATTTCATACATGAAAATGTGTTTTGACCAAATCCACTCTCAATCACTAGGCTTTCTCTTAATATGTTTGTCAAAGAACATACTTGTGTATATAAGAAACTAAAACTACATATAACTCAAAAATACACAATCATTATTTTTTTATATATAACCACATGTGGTCCTAAGTTAAAACAAAAATATAATATTTTCCATATATTATTTTCTCCACATATTATCAAAGCATCATGCTTATCAGATCCCAATGGTCACTGAATACTATTATAAAGTTAATGCATCTTCACATCAGTCTGTTCTCTGCTGTGCATCATTCTACAGATGCTTGCAGCTGCTCTCCATTTGTTACCATAAATGATAATGAGCATTGGAGTCTTATTTTGATTGAACATCACCATCACTATGAGAATGTAAGAGCAGCATACTGTGGCTTGATCATAAGACCCTGTATGTGGGAAAGAACGTTACTGGAAAGACAGGGAATCTAATAATTATAACTAACCAATGAGTTTTCTAAGGTTTTGGGTCCATAATATTTGACTTTAAACTGAAACTGTTCTTTTCTGTATAGACTTAATGATTCTTGGTCATTGATACAGTTTTTGAATAGTTGTGGAATATTTATCAGTAAATACGAAATCAATAGTTTTGGAATGACAGTTAAATGTACCCATCTCACATTTATGCATTCCTTTTGATCAAAGCATTAACTGCTGTTTGTTGTTGATGATTTTTTTGGACGATTTTTGTATATGTAATAGTCTTAGAACAAATGGCAAGTCTGATCTCAGGTTTTGAAGACAGAGATACTATACATCTCCAAAACAAATATAATAAATCCTGGTGTTCATAATGGAAAATTAACATAAGGGTTGGTATGTTATTGCCTATTACATCATTCCAAAAATATGGATTACTTTCCTGTCATTCAGGACTGTACAACAGGGACTAGTGTGAATCAAATGTTTTCATTATAAACTTGGAAAAAAGTGATAGACATATGTTCAAGCTCCTGTTAATTGCTAAGCAATGAAGATTTTTGTTTTGGATCCTAGAGTTGTATTTCTTCTTGGAGTTTCTTCCCTAAAATTTTTGTAGGTGAGTGTTTCAGATTGCAAGGGGAAACCAACACACCTCACAGTTCCTGACACTATGTGAAAGAAAATTAGGGTTCTGAATATTTCAATGGAAAATAGGTCATAAGAAAATAAATGCAGTTGCCATGATGGCCAGGATAGGAGGTAGATTATAGTCACTCTTCCTTCCCTCCTCCAAAATGAATACCCCAGCCTGATCTGAAGCCCTGTAGCAAACCACCTATTGTGGCTTCTCATTCCTGTATGCCCTCATCTCCAGCTTATCATACATATCTTCTTCAACAATTCCCCTCAGAACCCATCTCCTTGTCTCATTCACCAACTCCTGCAGACATTCCCTGGGAACATACCAGCCACTCTGTCCATAGAAGCAGGTATGCAATCCTTCTTCACTCTCTCTCATCTCCTGCAAATCCACTAGTCTCATTCCCAGCTCAGTAGCAGAACATATGCTGTGGCCTCAAACCCCATCCCAAGGGTCTACACAGATCCTGCTGGCACATCCTGCTTTCATCCTTCCTGTGGACCCCCTCAACACCCATCTTTAGCCCATCCCCATTTCTAAGTGTCAGCTCCCAACACCTAAAACACATTCTACCTGGAGCTCCAAGTGACTACATTTGACAAGATCTACAGAGTACTCTGTTGTGGGATGTTCTCTATGCTGTGAATGTATTGCTATGATTGATTGATAAATAAAATGCTGATTGGCCAGTAGCCAGGCAGGAAGTATAGGCGGGACTAGCAGAGAGGAGAATTGGGGGAAGTAGAAGGCTGAGGCAGAGAGACACTGCCAGCTGCCATGATGAGAAGCAGATGTTAAGATACCGGTAAGCCACGAGGCATGTGGCAACTTATAGACTAATAGAAATGGGTTAATTTAAGATATAAAAACTAGATAGCAAGAATACTGCCACGGCCACACAGTTTATAAGTAATATAAGTCTCTCTGTGTTTAACTGAGCCTAAGTGGCTACAGGAGCTGGGTGGACACAGGAATACTCCAGTTACAGTACTCCCTACCAGGCAACATACAATCACATTCTCCTAACAATCAGAGGGCAACAGAAACCAAGGAACATAATATACAGCCAATAAAGACAATAAAAGATATCAGCGCCTAGTATTACAATCATGCCAAACCTAGAAGCCTAGACACTAGTGTAAAAACACAATTAATAACAGCCAGGACAATTTGCCTTTGCTACAGCTCAGCAACCTTGATACAGTAGGCCCTGAGAAATGCAATAAACCTGAAGCACAAGACAATAACTTCAAAATATGCTTTATGAATGTTAGAGGTCCTTAAAGAGGATATTAATAAAACCATTAATAAAATCTATGAAAAAACAAACAGTGGAATTAAATGAAAAAAAAAACAGTTAAAGACATGAAAGTGAGAACAGAATCAATAAATAAAACTGAAAGTGGAAATTTTAGAAACTTGAACAGAAAATCTGAGGGGCAAAACTCTCCAACAGAATGTAAAAGATGGAAGAATCCCTGCACTGAATAAATAATAAAAGAAATAGGTATCTTGGTTGAATAAAATATTAAATCCGAAGAATCCACGCACAAAATATCCAGGATATCTGGGACATCGTAGAAAGACCAAATGCACAACTACTAGGAAGAGAGGAAGGAGAAGAAACCCAAGGCAAGGGCACAGAAAATATTTTCAAGAAAAGTAAAGAAAATTCCCATAACCTAAAGAAGAAGTTCCTATCAAGGTACAAGAAGCATATAGAATACCAAATCGCCTATACCAGAAAAGAAATTCTCCTTGCACATAATAATCCTAACACCAAATGTACAGAATAAATAAAGAATTTAAAAGCTGCAAGGGGAAAGTACCAATTAATTTACAAAGGCAGACATATAAAATCCCCCGAGTTTTCAATAGACAGTCTTAAAATCTGAAGGGCATAGACAGATAGTATACAGACTCTAAGAGATCACAGATGCCAGCCCAGACTACTATACCCAGCAAAAGTTTCAATCACAATTGATGGAGAAAGAGAAATATTCAATGAAAAACAAAAACAAGTTCATTCAATATCTATGACTTCAATTTCAGCCCTACAGATGGCATCAGAATGAAAACTTCAACCTAAAGAGGTTAACCACACCAAGGAAAACACAAATAATAGATAATCCCAAACCAGCAAATAAAAAAGAGGAGGGAACCCATACCATTATCACCACAACAAAAATTAAGTAAAGGGAATCAACAAATATAGTCCATTAATAACTGTAAACATTAATGATGGTCATTCCTGAAAAAAAAAAAAAAGAAAAGGACTAACCACGTGGATTAAAAAACAGGATGCATTATTCTTCTGCATTCACTCAAACAAAAGAGAAAACAAAAACTACAACAAAAAATAAACTATACCTTAACATGAAGGACAGACAAAACTTTTGAGTAAGAGGATGGAAAAATATATTCCAAGCAAATAGAAGCAAGAGGGTATAGGCATTTTAATACCTGACAAATTAGACTTCCAACCAGAACTAATTAGAAGAGATAGGAAAAGGCACCACATACTCATCAAAGGAAAAAAAATCACCAAAAAGAATATTGCAATTCTTAACGTCTATACACCAAAGCAGGGTATACAGTTTTAATAAATAAATATGTAAATAAAAAACACTACAACAGTTTAAATCACATATTGACTCTTTTTTTTTTTTTTTTTTTTTGGTTTTTCGAGACAAGGTTTCTCTGTGTAGCTTTGCGCCTTTCCTGGAACTCGCTTGGGAGACCAGGCTGGCCTCGAACTCACAGAGATCCGCCTGCCTCTGCCTCCCGAGTGCTGGGATTAAAGGCGTGCGCCACCACCGCCCGGCCCACATATTGACTCTTACACTGTGATAGTTGCTGACTTTAATATTTTACTCTTTTCGACAGACAGGTCATCCAGACAAACACTAAACAAAGAAATCCCAGAACTAACTAATATCATAAAGCATATAGATAACAGATGTATAAATGGTCACAGAATATTTCATCAAAACACAAAAGAATATACCTTACTCTCTTAAGTTTAAGAAACTGTGTCCAAAACTGACCATATATTGGACACATAGCATGCCTCAAAAAAATACAAAATAATTGAAACAACATACTGCATCCTGTCTGACCACCACTGACTAAACCTAAATATCAACCAAGAAGCAATGCTTACAAACTCATGGAAACTGAGCTCTCCGCTGAATGAAAAAATGGCTCAAGACAGAAATTTAGAAAAAAGTTACAACTTTTTAGAATTGAACAAAAATGAAACACTACATAACCAGACATTTGGGAACAAAGTGGTTCTCAGACACAAGTTCATAGTACTAAGTGACTACTTTAAAAAAACAAAATGGAGAGATCTCATATTAATAACTTAACAGCACATATGAAAGCTCTAGAGTCAAAAGAAAAAAAACCTATAAACAAAAGGAGTATATGGCAAGAAGTAATCAAGCTGAGGACTGAAATTGATGACATCTAAACAACAAAAACACAAATAATCAATGAAACAAAGAGCAGGGTTTTTTGTTGTTTTGTCTTGAGAGAATCAATAAACTCTTAGCCAATTTAATGGGAATGCATAGAGATCAACTCCAAATTAAAAAAAAAATAAACAATAAAGATGAAAAGGGGTACATCAGAACACATAAGAACACATGAGGAAATCAAGAGAATGATTAGGACATACTTTAAAAAATATGTACTTGAACAAATTTAAAAATGTAAAAGAAATGGCTAATTTTCTTGCTCCATACCATCTACCAAAATTAAATTATGATTAGGTAAGTAATATAAACAGGCCTGTAACTTCCAGTGAAATAGATGCAATAATTAAAAGTCTCCCAACCAAAAAGAGCCCAGAGTCAGATGGATAAAATACAGAATTCTGCCAGAATTTCAAA
>CABHPP010128079.1:0-15341 GCA_902168425.1 Peromyscus attwateri
CACACACACACACACACACACCTCTAGACACATTCACCTCCACAGTAAAAAAATAATAAACGAAAACTAAAAACATTTGTTTTGTTAGTTTTTTTTTAAAAAATATATATAATTGACAAGATTTTATGTATTTAAGGTCTACAACATAATGAATTCATGCACATACACACAGTGTAGTGGTTAACACATATTAAGAAATGTGTTTCTACATTTCCCATCTGTACCTCAGAACTTGTACTTGGTCTTCCTGTGACTAAAAGTTTGCAGTTTTAGATCATATCTCTATGCCTCCCTCACATCCAGTCAGTACTGTATCACTCTTTAACTCTTTGAGCTGGACACTTCAGATTTCACATAGAAGTGAGATCACATGGCATTTGTCTTCCTGTGTCCAGCTTATTTCACTTGATACGATGTCCTCCAGGACGATCCATGTCACGAATGACAGGATTTCTTTCATTTTATGGCAGAATACTATTCCAGTGTTTACAGATGAAATCTTGACTAGAACTCAGGTTTTTGCCAAATGTTGGCGACTGTAGAAAATGCTGCAGTGGACATCGGGCTGCAGAGATGGCTTCGGGATACAGAGATAATTTTCTACGGATTTTTTTTTTTGAAGAGTAAATATATAAAAGACCCAAGGGAGAAAAATTTCCATTATAGAGAAAAAATATGCCTAATTTTGAGTTCTTTTGGAAAATGCGTGTGTAAGGGAGCTCAATCTGAGGCTCCTTCCCTTGCTGTTGGGATGTTCTATGCCTCCTTCTCAAGACCCCTTTAGAAAGCCAGTAGTGAATGAGTTCACACTAAAGTGGTAGAAACGTCACAGGCTATGCCTTTGAATGGCATTCTGATTTTTAGGAAACTGAATCAGTAGGACAGCTATTTGGTGTAAAATAATAAATTTAATTTTTTACTGATACATCAGACACTGTGGGTAAGTCTGTCGATGTCAATTCTCGGGAAGGGGCTGATGGGTGGAGGATGGCAAGCCACATTTGTGGTCCAGCCTCCTAGACAAATTAGTGTGATATTAAGTATGCCACCTTCCTGTGGTGCTGGATTATTATGTTGAGAAAAGCAGAGCCATAGCCCCCAGTTCACAGAGCATTCAACACAAAGTCTTCCAAGCCAGGCTCAGAAACTTTCCCCCAAGTGGTTCTTTCAAAGCCTGTATTGCAATGCTCCTGGGTGCATGCTATGACTTAAACAATGCCAGCATGCTTATTTTGAACAACTTAAACAGGAAATCTCAGCTAGTCCTGAAAATGAGGATAAGAGAGCCAGGCAAAGCTCTGCAAAGCATGTAGGGTTGCTATGTTTTTATATATCACAAAATCTGGCATGGGTAAGGGTGGGGCAAACTGCCGAGTGACTGGAGGTGGAATAGAAATCACTTCTTGGTGTCTCAGTAAACTGTGTGTAGATGGTTTGTTGATTAAAAAAAAAATAGGGCCTGGATCCCGGTCCCCATCTTGTCACTTCTTAGTTCTATGACATTGGCCCAGACACTTGAGTTCCCCAGATCTTATTTCCCATGTGTGGATGGGCACAGGAAAACTGTCCTTCTTATGCACATGGCTTCATTTGCCTTAAAGGAAACAGCAGACCCAAAGTCATAGAAGACTCTAACGTACTCTACAAATACAGAGAACAATCATTTTGAAAACACTGGGCTTTGTAGAGGATCGTTTGAATTTGGGCGGATTCATCATGACACACGTCTCTGTTGGTGAAAACTGAAAGTAAAACTCGTATACTTGAGATATGAAATTAAACTCAGCGATTTGAGTTACACTGGCTTCAATAAGCAGTGCACTAATGTCAAGTGGGAAATATAAAGAGCAAACACAGCAGGGAAGTGGTCAGTCATGCCTCCAGCCTCCTAGTGTCCGGTGTTTTCAGTATTTCCCCCGAGAAATCCGCATCAACACCATGGTAAAGCCCATCACTGTCTACACACCAGGTACTATTAGGGACACATACACGGATGTCCACTGGTTTATTTTATCAGAGGTGTGTGTGTGTGTGTGTGTGTGTGTGTGTGTGTGTGTGTGTGCTTAATGCACTTATCACACACTTAATTCTCAACAAAGAACTGCAAACACTTAACTGACCAATATTTCGGGTGAGTGCGTTAACTTTAACATGGACAGCATCAGGAACTCTGTAGCCAGCTTCTTGAATCCTGGTTTTAAGTATGTGTCTCTCTTTTTTCTTGTCTCTTCCAGGAGGGCTTTGGGAGTCCAGACAAGGTCTTGATGTGTACTATAGGCTGGACCTGTACTTATTACCATGTAACCTTTAAACTCTTGATTCTCTGGTCTCAGCTTTCTGAATGTGGGGATTATAGGTATGCTCAGTTTTAGGTATGATTACTTTTATTTTAAACATTGTGTGTGTGTGTGTGCGTGCGTGTGTGTGCGTGTGTGTGTGTGTGTGTGTGTGTGTGTGTATGCATGCATGCTCACACAATGAGGTGCATGTGTGGAGGTCAGGACAGCTTGCAGGAATCTGTTTTCCTTTCCACCGTCTGGATGGAACCTGGGGATCCATGTCGGTTGTCAGCTTTGGTGGCAGGCACCTTAACCACTGAGCCATCTGCCACACTAAACATGTTTCTTAATAGCACACCACACACATGCTTAATATTAGCTTGATGGAAAACTAGTCCTTGTATTCTTTTCAAAAGAAGCCCGACCTTGTTACAGCACAGAAACCAGAGCTGAGCTCTATTTGTCTGGTATAAAGGCTGTGCTGGGGGTTTGGGAGTCTGTGTTCTCTGTGCTTTGAAGGACCCAAGTGTTGACTACAAGTTTGGAAAAAGTGACAAAGCACCCCACACTATTTCATTTTGTTTACTTTTTATCCTCTCCAAAGTATGGCTAAAGTGTTAAATATACTAAAATTACAAAGGACAAACAGCCTTCTCTTCTGTTTAAATCAATGCATCCTTTCGAAGTAACTTTCTTGATTCCAATTTACAAATGCCATACTCTGGGCAAAGTAGTGATAAAAGCCAGATATATTCAAGAAAAAGCAAATAAACATATCAATGGTGATATGCATAAATCATGATACATGTATTGCTTCTGTACTCAAAAAGAAAATTAAATAGGAAAATATGACTCATCTCAGAGAAAAATAGGGTAGAGATTACAACTTGGGGACCTCGCAATATTTTGTCCGTGTGCATTTTGTCAGAAGGCAATTTGTCTACGCTGGAAAAGGATATGGTTTGGCTGACTAAACTGTGGAGTGATGCAAGCGATAGGCAACGATAAAAATGCTTAGGGGAATTTTCGGGGTGCTCCAGTAAAGTGTAAGTGCTGTGTGGGTGTAAAGAGCAGACTTTTCTCTCTGCACCCTTTCTTTGGGGAGGGAGCATGTTTTTCAACACCGAAAGCTGCTGACATTTTATGACACACTCTGGGCAATTAAATCACAAGTTCCGAGGCCATTTGTAAACAGTCTTGATGGTGGAGTATAAACTTGTTTGTGCAAGCTTGGACGTGCTCATTGGCATGCGTCTTTCTTTAGAAAGCACACTGAGTGTTTTCGCTCCGAATCCGTTGTTCTCTGATCTGAGAGCAAAGGATGAGAAGTCAGGACTGGCTTATTTCCAGGGAAAGTTTGAAGGATCATCCAGGAGTCTCTCAATCCTTTACAGAATTTGCTAACTAGCTACTATGCCTGGAATTCTGACAAGAAGCCTTCCTTGCTCCTCAGCACTGGAGTTGGAAAACCTGTGGGGACACTCCAGAGAGGCTGGTGCCACAACTCCTTCTTAGTGTCTTCACTGGTAAAACAAGGCTTTGGGGGAGGGATGCCCGAGAGAGTTTTGTGGGCATCAAAAGAAAATGCAAGCTAAGTGCTCAATACGGTGATCAACAGTGATGGATTTTTGGTGCTGTGACCTTGTGTGAGAAGAAAAAAGAGGAGAACTGAGAAGTGAGGCGTTTGCTTCCCTCCCTTGCTATGTGTACCTTGTGAGATGACTAGTCCATACACAAGGAGGCTTGGTCTTTCCTTGCCCAAGAAGACTTCTCAGAGGAGTCAGTGAAAGGATCTCAAATAAGATAGAGCAGGTCATGGTGGAGACCCCACACTCAAAAGGCTTTTCAAAGTACTAGGTTGTCTGCTTGATTGGGCTCCTGAAATCTGAGTGAAGTTAGTAAAGTGGCCAGGTGAGAAATGGGGGTGCTGACAGGTAAAGGGATTCCCTTTTTGTGAGTGGTGGTCCAATTGAGATAGGAGTCATGGGTCAGACTGAGCACACAACCTTTGGTGTTCTGCAATGTGCTCAGAGAGCAGGCTGAGCGAGCCAGTAAGCAGTCCTCGCGCCTCCAGGTTCCTGCTCTGTTTGAATTCCTGTCCTGACTTCCACTGATGATGAACAGTGATGTGGAAGTGTAAGCCAAATAAACTCTATTCTCCCCAACTTGCTTTTGGTCATGGTGTTTCATCACAGCAACAGTAACCCTAAGGCATATATATATACACATATATACATATATATATACACATATATACATATATATACACATATATACATATATATATATAAATTTAGCTTCACATTTGGGTAGCTTTTATTGTCAACTTGACATACCGTGGGAAAAAGAAACCTCAGTTGAGGAATTGTCTCCCAAAGCCCCAAATAGACATCTTTATTGACCAAGTGAAATCTCTAGTGCCAGGAATGAGTTGCATCTAATTAAGCTGTTAACCAAAGGGGCCCTCAAATAACTCAGGTTATTGCCAAGGCTATTGGTTGCTTTCCACAACTTGATGGTAAGGCCCTATTGTCAAAGACAACACTTACATATCTCATTGAACACAGAGAGGTTGAACTGGTCTCTAACTAGAAGCTTCCCCACTACTGACTAGTGTTTATGGTACTGGCAGATACTCTGAATGCTACCAGAGGATAAAGGTAAACATCAACCCAGCTATAAACCCTGTGATGATCTATATTGGTGACCTGCCTGCATGATGATCTGGTGCAGCATGGCACAGACATTGTTTGAGTCACCAACCATTATCTGATTGGATTTAAGGCTCACTCCATGTAATGGAATCCACACCTGACACTGTTCAGGTGGCCAAGAACCTGAGACTGAATAGGCCAGGGACCTGGGGAAAAACTAAATACTATGGTTCTCCTGAAAATGACTCCTAACGACATTCTGATATACCCATAGATCTGTGTCTCACTCTGATACCATCAGACAAGTGTCTTCCTGAAGTAGATGAGAACTAATACAAAGACCCACAACTGAATACTGTGCAGAGAGTGATACATTTTGGAACACACAGTCCTAAACAGGATGTCTTCATTAACTCCCTCTCCTTGGGGCTCAGAGAGCTATGCAGAAGAGGAGGCAGGAAGATTTTAAGAGTCAGAGGGTGTGGAGGACACCAAAGAAACAGTATCTTCCAAACATACCAGGACTGATTCACATATGAGTTCATGTAGACTGTGGTAACATGCACAGGGCCTGCACATCTCAACCAGCACTGAGATGAGGAAGTGGACACGTGCTCCCATCTCTAACAAAGAAATAATCTGCAGTAGTGATACTCACTTGCAAAAGAAAAATTATTTTTTTTCCAGTGGAGTTTCACTGAGTATATTAGCCACACTTCAGGGCTGGTGTCATGGCCAGCAGTAGATAGCCAACACAAAACAAACTTAAAAGTATTTTTGGAGTTTTTTTTTTTTTTTTTTTTTTTTTTTTTTGAGACAGGGTTTCTCTAGCCCTGACTATCCTGGAACTCACTCTTTAGACCAGGTTGGCCTTGAACTCAGGGATCCACCTGCCTCTGCTTCTCATGCGGCTAGGATTAAAGATCTTTTAATTAAAGGATTAACTGGTCTTTTGCTTGTATATTACAGTTTCTAATTTTGAATTTTTATGGTGTGTGTGTGTGTGTGTGTGTGTGCATTTCTTGTGCTCTTAGTTCCCCCTTTTCTCCATTTTTGTTTGTTAGTCTGTTCATTTTGTATTATCCTTATTTGTTTATCTTTGACTGTTTTCTGAAGAGAAAGAAAGAAGGCATGGAGTTGGAAGAGTGGGTTGGGAGGAGGGGAGGATCTGGGATGAGATGAGGGAGGGGAGACTGATCAGAATATATTGTATGAAAATAACTTGATTTCAATTAAAAAGTTAAAAATAAAATAAAATTATAAAGAAGAAGGAGGAGAAGAAGAAGAAGAAAAGGAAGAATTGTCTCCATCTGCTTGGCCCATGGCATGTCTGTGGGGTATGGTCTTGATTGGTAAGGGATGTGGGAGGGCCCAGCCCACTGTGAGCAGCACCATCTCTGGGCAGGTGGTTCAGGGTTGTATAAGAAAGGTAGCTGAACATGACTCTGAGATCGAGCAGCCTTCTTCCATGGTTCCTGATTTGAATGATTTGGCTTCTCTTGGTGATGAACTGTAACCTATAAGATGAAGTAATAAAACTGAACTAAGACAAACATTATTAATTAATTAATTAATTAACTAATTAATTAATTTTGAGACAGTCTCACTGTGTACTTGAGGCTGGTCTTAAAATCATGATCCTCCTGACTCCGCCTCCCAAAACCTCAGATTATAGGAATGTGACACCATCCTTGGCTAGCTCTCTGGTTTTATTTAAAGCAGAATTGAGATGGTTTACACAGATGCACGGAGACCAAAACACATGCTCTCAAACAAAGACTACAAAGAATGAAGAAGATGAAAGAATAGTAGGTGAAAACCGCTGGCCGAGAACGACCGAGCCTTGAACGTAAGCACCGAGCTTCCTCCTGGCCAGGGGAAGACAGCACACAGTGCCTTAGGTAGTGTTCTTTTTGTTGTCTTATAGCAGAGTGTCCATTCCCCCAGTTCACTTACTTTGGTGAAACTTTATTGTAGTACTTGGACACTGTGTTAAGCACTGAAGGAAGATACAGTGGTGACCAGAAGTCCAGAAGTTCTGCCCTTCACAGAGCAGGTAGTGGGAAGGCAGGTGGACAAATTCTCACAGTACCCTAACTTCTCCAGGCTGTGCAGAGAGGCATGGGGTGTACTTGACTCTGACGGAATGTTAAGGGGGATTTTGTTGTGCACAGAAACATTTCAAACGACCACACCTTTCCAATAACGTAGATTATCATTGTGGGATTTCAATATTACTTGTCAAACAGATTTCTGTTTCTCTTGTCCCAGGTGTTTCGGGAGTTGTGAATTTAATTGAAATGACAGACTACATACAACTAGTCCTGAAAATGGGACATAAATGGTATCAAGAAACCTTGGTCACAAATCTAGGAATCGCTCAATGGCATTAATGTCTCATTCCCAAGGAACATGTATAAGGCAATGACAGCATGTGCCCAGGCTATGAAAGCCCCTATGAAACTCGAGAAAGTTCAGCTTAAAATGTCAAAGGGTGCCAGCCACAAGCTCTGTGGACTTGCTTTCACCATATGTCCCAAGCTTGGGAAGTGGATTTGTGGCTACTTGGGCAAGGGTTGCAGGCTCTTCCAGCCAAGGCTGAGACCTAACCAGGGGCAGGGCTGCAGCTCCAGCTTAGGCTCTCACAATGTCCAGGCCCCCATTAAGGCCCCAGAGTAAAGGCCCCTATTTGCCAGTGTGAAGATAGATGGACTGGTGTGACCCTCTTCACCTCCACACTATTTGAAGATGGTTGGTGAACTGTGCTGTTTTTACAACTAGACTTGAGGTGGGTTTTCTTAAAAAAAGAGAGAAAATTCTATTTATTGGCACATGACTTTAAAATTAATAATGACATCAGAGCCAGCAAATGTGTTCCATGTGTCACGTGCTCTACTCATCCACATTTGATCATTAATTTTAATTCTTTTGCTTTTTTTTGAGGCCAGGTCTCATAGCACAGGCTGGCTTCAAACTCATCAGGTAGCTGAAGATGACCTTGAACTCCTGATCCTCCTGCCTGCCTCACTTCTTAACCTGCTAGGATTACAGGTGTGTTCCACCAGGCCTGGGAGGCATTTGACAATTTACTAATTGAAATGGGATCTACATTATTATTATTATTATTATTATTATTATTATTATTATCCTAAGTACGCTGTTTACACCAGGGTTTAGGCCTTTTTCCTGTCTCTTCAAATACTGCTGACAGGAGAGCGCGGCACCATCACTGAAACCCTCACCTGTGTTGGCTTACTACAGCATTGACCCACAAATGGGGGCAGATGACTAATCAGAACGTGAAAAATCCCAAGGCGTGGGGGAGAAACTGACTCAGACTTTTCATGAAATATGAAATGCAGACTGGGATGATACAAAACTGAAAATCTTGGTTTTGAAAAAAAAACATTATTATATGTTATATGTAAACTATTTCTGCTGAAGTCCAAAAGTAGTTCTGGATGGTTAGTGTGGAGAACTGTGACCTAGAGGTGGGAGTAGCATAGTCATGAATGTGGGTTCACTAGAAGCCACCACACACTTTGGACACAGGACACAGAGAAACAGCACTGACCAGGAAGCTTCCTCTCTGCTAGCTAGCTTTCCCAGGAAGGTTCATTAACAGTCTTACCCAACTGTGAGTCCCGTGAGCTACAATAATAACCAGTGTTGCAAGATAGACCTATGGGTGCAAAAGTGGCATGAAGGTTATAGGAATAACCAGCTGCTTTATGATTGGACTTAAGGCCTCTTCCAAAGGACCAAACACTTGCCTGGTGCTGTAAAGGAACCAATGGTTGGGGAGCTCGCAGGATCCAGGGTGAACCTGTTACCATTACTCTGCTGAATGGACAATATCAAAATGCTCTCTAAATTCCTATCTCTACACCCATCAATTAGTGCTGAACTCATCAGAGAAGTTGCTTTGTGCAGTGGACCGTGGTTAATGCAGGGAGTCACTAACTGGTCAAAGTACAGAGAGTGTATCAGTGAAGTGCTCAGCCACAAATGGGACATCTCTTTTGTACCATTTCCCTAAAGCTCAGGGACCATCCCAGAAGAGGGGGTGAAAAGTTTTAAGAGTTAGGGGTCGGAAGGACTAGGGCAAAACAGCATCTTCTGGACATGACAGGTCCACTGTCACCCCCAGCTAGGAGATGAGAAATTTAGACTAAAGTACAGTCTGTCTAAAGCTTAAAATCTTTCCACGGCTTATGTACTTACACATCCATCTTATGCATATGTTGTATTATTCTACTGGAGCAGAAAAGTTGAGTTTTTGATGATTACCTGAAATACCATCTTCAAATCTAAAAGCACATTAAGAGTTAAACACTGTAAATGACCTAAACTAATTTTATGACAGTGTTGTTGTTAATATTACTAGCCTTAGTAAAGATGCCTAAGTAGGACATATCTGTTGTTATTATCTCATCATCTACACAATTTCCAAATTCATGTCTGCATCCTTTTCAAAGCAAAAAGAAGTTGCCCAATTAAAATGCACTGGAGGCAGACTGGGTGTGTTAATCCCAGCACTCAGGAGGCGGAGGCAGGTGGATCTCCGTGAGTCTAGTCTTGTTTACAACACAAGGTCCTTGACAGCCAGGACTGTGACACAGAGAAACCCTGCCTGTGTAACACCCCCTCCCCAAAATGCTCCAAAGAGAAAGTTGTCTTAACTTGGAGTAAAGACACAATCACTCCATGGGTAGCAGTCCTGTTGAATCCGGCATGAAGAGTGCTCCCTGTCCTTTCAGATTAGGGAAACAAGGGCAGGGAGGTGGAGACATAAGGACAGGAAAGCACCTCAGTTCTCTGTAGCTGGGGGCTTCCCACACGTATTTCTGCTTCCTGTCTTTGGAGTCTGCCTTCTAGCCCCGTGTCACACGATGTGTGTGACATCATCACCTCATCTGCACGGATGCAAGCAGGATGGCAGAATATGGAAGGGACTGTGTTTCCTGGGAAGGCACTGTTTAAGGGTTCATTTCTGGTGCTGTAGGCAGTAGTCGAAAGAGATTCCTGGCAGACAAGCTAGAGTGGTGTATGACTGCCCACTAAGGAGGCTAATTTTGCTAAACCACACAGGCTAACAAAATGTTAAGTGTCCAATCAACGCTATCAAGAGTCCAGTGCGTAAGAGCAGCGTCATCTGCCTTTCATCCGTTGATCCTAACCTGATCTGGAGACCAGTTAGAGAGAATACAGTTGGGACCGACCGCCTCACATTCTCTGTGAACTTGAACTTACCAGTGGAGAATAGGAAAGTGATTGGAAACAGACTCAAGGCGTGGGGTTCTTGGAGCCCAGGATGCTGGGGCAAGGCAACAGAGAACCTAACAAGATTGAGGTGGGATTTAGGATTCTGCTTCACCCTGGGTGGAATCATCTGCCCACTGCTGATGTTAATCAGAGCTCAGGATTTCTCAGTTGGGTGCAGGGCGTAGGAGCTTCTAGGAGCTAGACCCTAGTTCCCTGAGTGACACATTGCTCAGCCTTCGCTGTGTGGTCAAGCTGCTCAGGGATTCCACTGAAATAACTATTCTTTTCACACTTGAAAATTGTTTCCAAACAACTGTTTCCTCTTAACATTCCCAAAGCGGAATGACTTTTTGAATTTTGTGTGGCTTGTCAGTATTAGAGACCTCAAATCAATCCCAACAGCCCACTGCTGTCTTCCCCCAAAGAGTTCCTGAGATTGTTGCAGCCACATTGGGTCCAGTCTGTTTAGGTCATTACCATGCCTGCTCCCCTCCCCCCCACTGTCTCCCATTGTCATGGTCCAGGAAGTACCTCTGATTACCACTGGGGTCTCAATGGTTGCTTCTATCACTTTTATTTCTATCACTTTTTTTTTTTTTTTGAGCAGTTGTGTTTAGTTAAAACAAGCAAAGTCATACAGAAAGGAGGTAGGAGCAGAGTGTCAAATGCCTATTGTTAGAGTCCTGAGGAAGGAAGAGAGGGAAGAAAGGGAGGGAGAGAGGAAGGGAGGCAGGCAAGCAGGCAGGCAGACAGGCAGACAGGCAGGCAGACAGGCAGACAGGCAGACAGCCAGACAGGCAGACAGACAGGTGGTCAGGCCAGCCACAGGGCAAAATCATTGCATAGTAGGCAGCACAGCCTAATAGAAATCGGTTCTTTAGTGTGTGTGTGTGTGTGTGTGTGTTTTTAATTTATTTATTCTTTGTGGATTTCATATCATGCACCCCGATCTCACTCATCTCCCCATGCCCTCGTCTCCACCCTCTGCCCCTGTGAATCCCCCCCCCCCCAAAAAAAAAACCCAACGAAACAAAATTTAAAATAGCCAACAAAACAAAACAAATCTCAGCGTGGACGCTGTAGTGTGGCCCAGTAAGTTACACAGTATACCCCTTAGTCCATACATCTTTTCTTGTAAGTGTTCTTTGCGATGGACCGTTGGTCTGTCTCAAAGCTTCTGCTATCCTGTGGATACTGCGCCCTCACTGGGACCCTGCCCAGATATCCTGTTGTTGTCTTGTGTCTTGGAGATCCTGTAGCTTTGGATCTGCAGATCCAGCCCCTTCACATACTCCAGCAGTTCATAGTTGAGGTGGATGTTGGGGTGGGCTCACTCATAGCCCTGGTTCTGGGCCTGAGTGGTAGTTGGATTGGTCAGCCTGCCAGCTTTCGCTTATCATCACCGCTAGGGCGTGTTCTCCAGTACTGCCCCCACCCCGCCCATTGGTTAGATCACCCAGTGGAGCCAACATCAAGGAGCAGGGCCAGTTCTCCCACTCTCAAGCCCTCAGGTCTGGGTCTCCTGAACTCACAGCACCAGGGTCAGCTCTACTGTTTTGTCCAAGAGCAGTAAGTAGATGGCCTGATATCAGAATTGCTGCAGTTGATGAGGGACAGGGTCAGCTCTTCTGTTCTCATGCTCCGGGCACTGGCTCCCCTGCCTGCCGCAGTTGGCAAGGGATGAGGGTGGGGAGGGCATATTTCCCCAACCCATTCCACCATATGGCAGACGAGGCAGGTGCCCTCTCCTGCTCTCACGTCCACAGGACCAGCTCACCCAAGCCCCTGCCAGCAGGGTTTAGCTCTAGCGTGCTCTGGGCGATGTGCAGGACCTGCTCTGCCGTGTGCTGCAGCTGGTGAGGGCCAGACCAGCTCTCCTGCTCTCATGATCCGGGGCCAGTTCTCCTGCCTACAAGGGACGAGGGAAAGGAGGACATCTTTCCCTCACCCATGCCACCACATACATGGCGGATGAGCGGTGGGCTCAGCTCTCCTGCTCTCATGCCCTCTGGACTGGCTCACCTGTGCCTCGCCAAGAGGGTCAGCTCTGATGTGCTGCTTGGGTGAGGTGCCGTGCCAATTCTCCCACTCTCGTGACCCCAGGTGGTAAGGGACGGGGGAGGGGAGAGCTCTTCTCTCCCTAGCCCCCCCCCCCTCCGCCCCCATATGGCAGATGAGGGCTGGGGCCAGATCACCTGGGTCCCCGTCAACAGGGTCAGCTCTACTGTGGCGCCCGGGCAAGGTGCAGGGCCTGCTCTTCCAGCGCCGCAGCCAGGGAGGGGCAGGATCAGTGACCCCGGGACTAGCTTTTCCCGCCTGCTATAGGTGGGAAGCCGGTTCTTCAGAACAGCCTGTTCTCTCCTGTTGCTGTTGGAGTTATGTGGACAGGCAGAATATCGGTCTGTACGCAGTCACACACATGCTTGAACAACAAGGGCGGGGCCTTCTTATGTAAATGCGCATGCCCGATTCCGCAGGCCACTTCCTCCGGGAGGAGACCTCCGCTCCTCCCCCCAGATGGCACTGTGCCCAGCCCACTTTCCCTCCTGTCGGTCTCCATTACGTCATCGCTTCTTACTAGTCCGCCTCGCGCTTACTTCTCTCTTGTGTATTCATTAGCTGGCTTGTTTATTGTGTCTTCACTAACCGGAGTGTGGTTCTGTGAGGGAAGAGGCTCTGTCTTGTTCTTGGGAATCTCCAGGGCCCTGAGGATGCTTGGCATGTGAGCAACCCTACAGGAGGTATTTGTTTATCAAGTGACTGTAAAATGCCCAGAGAACAACTTTCCGTCATTAACTGTGGGCGCCTGCGCACGCCCCGTGACGTGACTGGCACGCAGCAGGGGCTGGTAGTGTCTTCCCTTTCCCCGGCTCAGTTCCGGGCTCAGGGCTGATGGGATTGCCATGTTCTTAATTCACCTTTTAACTGACTTCTTACTTCTGTTTCTGACTTAGCATCGGCCTGTGGAACGTGCTAGAAGATGTGGTTAAAAACACAGCAGACTTTTGGATGCTGGGACCGTTGGGTGGCACTATAGGTTTCTGTGCTGACTTGGTGTGAGCTGTGGGCAACTCACTTAACTGCTCTGCAGGCCACTCTTCTCATTAGTAAAAGTAATTCGTAGTAAAAAAATAATCAGTAAAAGTAACTTACAAAGTGCCCTGAAGCCCTTAGAGCAGCGGTTCTCAACCTGTGGGTCATGACTCCCCAGGGTTGGCCATCAAATATTCCGTATATCAGATATTTACCTTATGATTCACAACAGTAACAAAATTACAGTTATGAAGTAGCAGTGAAATAGTTTTATGGTGTGTGTGTGTGGGTCACCTCAACATAACTTCCTTAAGTGTATTAACGGGTCACAGCATTAGGAAGGTTGAGGACCACTTAGAGGTGTGTAGCTAAAACCAGGGGCTCCCACCCCCTTGGCTTTTCACTTTGTCAAAGACCTTTGAGCCCATGCTTCTTTGCTGTGCACTCTGAGTCTTCGTACTCAAAGTGTGGTTATTTATCACCTTTTTATTTTTCTACGTCATTTTCACTTGAGGAGGTCAAGATTTATTTATAACTTCGTAAGTACTATTGTTTTAGAGAGTACTAGGATGACTCCTTTGAAATCGTAAGAATTGTCTACACATTGGTTCTGAATTACAAACCATTTGTTTTCATTATCACATGCACCATGGAATTCCATTATAAGCAACTGGCTAGTATGTGCTTTAAGAAGGTTTAGCTAAACGTCAGAGTCCCGCAAATGGTCGGTTTCCTGACCGTTCTTCCTCCAGACCTCCCTTTGCTCCTCTGCTGCCTGCAATCCCAGCGAGTGAGCATCCCTCCTTCAGTCTCTGACCCTGCACGTTCTTTTAAGATGCTGCCGTTGAAAATCCAAACCCGCGGTGACTTGCTAGCTTCGGTATTGTCTGATGTGCCCATGGCGGGTGTTTCTGTGCGTTTACTGTGTTCTTCCTGGCACCCGCCAGCCACGCCTTTATCTGCATGCTCTTTCTTTCTCTACAATGCCATTTCTGACCTGTATGCATGGCAAGCACACACGTCTCTTGTAAGGTGCAGCTCGGACTTCACATACTTTGGTAGGTTCTGACCCACCCTCCTAGTGCTGGCCATTCTGGCTTATCTTCTCTGTCCTAATGCTGTCTGACTGACTTTGCCTCATATTCAATCACTTCTCCTTTTCATATCTGTATCACTTGTGGAGAATTCATGGTGCATAAAGATTTTTGTCTTTTTAATTTTCGTATTCTTCGGCATAGCCTAGAAGTCTTAATAAGTGTTTGTTGAATGGACAAGTGAGTAAAAATATAGTGATTTAATTTCTAGCCTCACACACAATTCTGAGAAGGTTTGACCAGTGTGTAGGAAATGCTCTTTGAAATGGCTTCTGGGTAGTAGTGGGGTCAGGAGGTGAATTCAGAGGATTCTGGGTATCCTAAGGCAGATGTCTACAGCTGAGGGTAGTATGGGTCACATTTGTTTTAGCTTACATTTCCTCATCTAATTAAGAGATGTTAATTGGACCACCCACCAGGCAGGTGACTGGAATGTTGGGATCCCTGGCTTTCCCCCCATCATAATGGCAATGGGATTCACTGTGAATTAAAGTGTGTGTGGTGGTCCATGGGTGGAGTTGACAAAACTTGAAGATTATTTTAGAAAATGTGGCTTTTGTGGCCTCTTACTAATTATAATCTTAGTTAAAACATTTTAATATGAGAACCAAAGAAAATTTAGTAAAGAGCTGAAATCATCAACCAATCTATTATTCCAAACAACAGATTTTTTTCCTTTTGTACATAGCACCACATGTGTACATATTTGCACATAGTTGTAGCTGTGAGATTGGTTTCTGTTTTCCTTTAGGAAAAAAAGATGAATATAAGGTATTTTCTGCAAATTAATCCTGACATGAGCTTCTCCTCTCCCTTCCCCCTCCTGACTCCCTCTTCCCATCCCCTCCCCTTCACTATTCAGATTCCTTTTCTCTTCTTTCTGCAATGAAATATCTGTTCCACTTACAAGTGTTGAGAACACGCTTTGGGACTCAGTGTTGGCTAGACTTCACTCAGCCGTTCCTCTGCTGCCACACAACAGAGTTCACTCACACAGTCTCACCTCCTTAGCCTGG